>ML243749.1:385-67675 GCA_005239495.1 Nicotiana undulata
GTGGTATCGACTCGCCCACACTCAACGGGATCGGATACTCACACCTCACTTGATAGCCAAAGTTAGGATTTTCATCATATTATCCTCTTTTCTCATAATACTACTATGATTGAACAATTCAAGTATGGGAAGGAATTTTAACCACCTTCATTTAGATCAACAACTCATTATTTGTTTACTATTTGCTCTTTATCAATTATATGGATGTAACACAATTACTCAATTGGTGGGGTTCATAACTCTTATCTGAACGTTGTGTACATTAAATTCACAGCTATCCTAGCTCAATTTCATCATCAAATATCAGTAATAACTTGTACAAAACGTCAAATAATATCAAACAACAATTAGAACATGCTCGTGGGTCCTACGGCTACCCAACATACAGTATAGATGCCACGTACGGACTCTCGTCACGTGGTACGTACGTAGCCCCCCTCAACGAGCACAATTAGCAATCAAGAGCCGTAGGGGACATTTCCCCTTACAAAGTTTGGAAAGGAGACTCACCTGAACAAGTGCTTCTCCGGCCAACGGACCGATCAACACGACGCTCGAATCCTCCGAATCACCCTCGATGGCTCGCAACTAGCCAAAAGCACACAATTATATCAATTTAGGAAGATTCGAGGAGGATTTATCAACTATTTCCATAAAAACGTATTCTTGACGTACTTTGGAAATTCAACTCCGAGCTTCGGCGTCCGGAAAATTATAATTCTTGAAGAGACGCGTTATACGTCGCCTAAGGATCAAGATTAACTCCATTAATCATCCCTCAATGGCCCAAAAATCAGAATTCACAATAACATCAAACCCCTCTTTCTTCCCCAAACAAAATCTTATGAATTTCCATGAATTAGGAAGAGGAAATTCTCAAAGAACGGAAGAAATTACGTGCGGAGGGTTACGGAAATCACTTACCTGAGTTCCTAGACCAAGATATCTGTTCTGGAGCTCTTGGGGTCGTCAACCATGGAAGAAATGTGTTTTTAGGAAATGAATTCGCGACTTGCCTTTTTAAATAAAATTGCCCAGCAGTTTCCGCACCTGCGACTTTTAGATCGCAGGGGCGGACTCGCACCTGCGGAAATTGGGTCGCGCCTGCGGAGAATGGCCTGGGCACTGGGCAATTTCTCACGCCTGCGGGCCTTTGTCCGCGCCTGCGGAGCCGCGCCTACGGAGAATAGGCCGCTCCTGCGATGGATTGGACCCCTGGGAAGGGTCGCGCCTGCGGGCCTTTGTCCGCTCCTGCGGGGCCGCGCCTGCGAGCAAAATTTCGCTGGTGCGAACCTCGCGCCTGCGGCTCATGGACCGCAGCTGAGGTCATACCAGTAAATTCCCACCAGCAGTTCAATTGCTGGTTTTAATCCCGGTCGGGGTCTGGGAGAACCCTGGGCCCACCCGAGCCCTCGAAAAATTATACCAGCAAGTCCCAAATCACATGACGGACTTGATCGAGCTCTCAGAACACTAGAAACATCATTCAAACCAAGAATCACTCTCCAAAACCCCTTAGATCAAACTTAGGATTTCAAGAAAAATTTCAACGGCTCATCAATACGCCGAACGGGTCTACACTGCTCGGAATGACCCCAAATTTTGCGGACAAGTCATAAATGACTGTACGGAACTATTGCCAGTTCCGGAATTCCATTCGGACCATGATATCACGAGGTCCAATTCCAGGCTGAATTCCAAATCACATGAAATCCTGAATTCCAATTCAGGTGCCGAAATACTCCGGGGTCATCAGAAACCTGAGGTGAACACACTCCCAAGTCCGAAATCATCATCCGGAGCTGCTGGAGCTGTCAGAACTCGATTCCGAGGTCGTTTTCTCAAAATGCTGCTCGGAATCAAAATCAGCCAAATAGGCTAACCTTCAAGAACCAAGTGTTCCTAAACTGGCCAAAACACTTCCGAATCTCGAACTACCGGTCCATACAAGTCATAAGGCACGAGTAGTCGCTATGGGAAGAGTCATTCACGGGAACGGAGTCCCAACACACGAAACGACCGCCTGGGTCGTTACAAAAAATACTGAATAAATTGGAAGAGAAAATTAATAAAAATATGTAAAATTATGAGAAAATACCAGTTATCATGAAAAGTGATTTTGAAGGCATATATGCAAGATAAAAAATAGTTTGAGGAAAAATTAGGTATCAACACTCTCGACCTGTCTATCGGGACATGCATGCATGAAACACAGCGTCTCCAGGCAAAAGGGACATCAATACGAATAATGTACCGAGTATGTAAGGAACATAAATAAGTACATAACAGACATGGAAGAATTATAGAGTAAATGACTCAACCTGTAAGTCTGGATAACTCTGTAAATCATGAAATAATTATAGTGTCATGCATATGCGTATGAATGTCATGCCGTGCATAGGTAAATGTTTCATAACATCATCAGGCCTATGAGTGCATCCCATCATATCATCTCAACTACTGTGGGCAAAATCAACAACGTATACCAGCAGATCAGGTGGTGGTGCATATATAACGCCATAACCTTTCCCATATCCCATATACATATATACGCGTATATAACACCATCTGGTCATGGGTTAACGTGCATGTATATTTGCTCGTTTCGCTTGTTTCGTATAGATCATGCCAAAAAAAAGAAGGGATAGCCTTAACATACATGAGCCAATTCTCTTTAAAATCCCTCTCACATACGACAATTGCGACAACTAACGGTGGATCGAAGTAGGAAAAATTCCGTATGATATTCTTGAGAAAGATTGCACTGTACTTCCTTATAATTACAAATCTCAAGTTGCTATAGTACTAAGTAGTCTGGTATGAATTTTGTTGTAGAAAATTCACAATACTATCATATAATTTGTAAGAATTGGCTGAAGCTTTCCATTCTTGATCTTTAATTCTTTGTTACCAAGGAAATGAGCCAAGCAATATTTGTGATTTGTTCGTCAACCAAATGCTTAAAATATAAGAATAGCTAGTCATCATGTGGTGTGTTATTGCAAATAATACCCACTGTAATGGAAGCAGAAGTAGTGAAAGTATCAATTACTCACAAAGAGCAATTTTGGCTCTCATCCAAAATACAGAAAGAAATATGAAGCCTAACATGGAAATGTGTAAAAGGCACAATCTCTTTCATTAATTGTAGGAAATCTTAACTGGGTGTGGACCACTTGGAGGATGACTAAGTCACTCTAAATCTTCCAAAATGTGACATCTATGTAATACTTTAATCCTATCCCATAAGTTCTTTTGGGGGGATTTAATCTTATCCCATAAGTTCTTAGTTAATTAGGTAATATTCCATTACCCAATAATTGACCAATTACTCATATAATTAAGAATTATCTCAACTTACTTAAACTATTACTCACTTTTAATATACCTTATACACCTTACTATCATGGCCATGTGGTACCTTGTATGGTACTAGTCCATAAATACAGGATATTTTAGCTCGGCCCGTATTTTATCCCAACATGCCAAACTTGGACGAAAATTCATTTTATTTGACTTGCTTCCCCTCCCACCTTCACGAATTTACTCATCACTTGTTTGAAATAGCATAATCCTTATAATCTCCAAATAATCTTTTCCTTGGACTGATGTCAATTACCTTACGACAATATCAACGTACAATACTACAGGGTGCAACATCGTCGTAATTTAATACTGCGAAACGTAACATCATCGGAATGTAGTACTGCAAGGCGTAACATCATCTTAATATAATACTGTGGGACGTAACATCGACGTAATATTGCGGGGCGTAACATTATTGCTATAAATTCACGCCATTTGGCCTGAAAAATGCTGGATTCATGTATCAAAGATTGGTGACCAAAATATTTTAAGAGCACTTGGGGAAACTATGGAGGTCTATATAGATGATATGTTGGTCATGTCAACACAGGCAGGGGACCATTTTCAACATTTGGCTAAGACCTTTGAAATGATCTGCAAGTACAACATGAAGTTAAATTCGAAAAAGTGTGGTTTTGGCGTAGCTTCATGTAAATATCTAGGTTGTTTTATTTCTAACATAGGTATTGAAGTAAATCCCACACATATCAAAACTATTGAAGAAAAACCCGATGTACTCACGAACAAGAAAGAAGTATAGAGGTTAGCAAGTAGGGTAGCGACTTTAGGAAGGTTTACACCTGTTGTAACTGATTTTGCGCTAAGGAATATTCTGCATAAACATGAATTATTAGGAAGGTTAACTAAATGGTCTATAGAGCTTAGTAAATATAATATTATATATCAGCCTATGCCACGCCCCCGATTTTCTTCCGTAGGATGTCGTGACGGCACCTAGTCTCTAAGACTAGGTAAGCCTAACACTATCTGAATTAATAGAAAAGTTTATCCAACAACAATAAATTTTGAAATGGAAACATCTATACAAAGCTTACAACCCCCAAAACCAGTGGTACAAGTCATAAGCTCTACTGAGTTTGCTAGAAAATCCCTAAATACAACTGCTCTAGAAGAGAAATAAACAGTACAAGATGAAGTTTCAGAAGGTGACCCCGAGGCCTGCGAACATGACGACAGGTTTACATTGAGTCTCCACATCAATGCTCGACCAGCTAGCTAATAATAAACAACATCGAGGCACCTGGATCTGCACAAAAAAAATGTTTATAAGCGTAGCATGAGTACACCACAGTGGTACCCAATAAGTATCAAGACTAACCTCGATGGAGTAGTGACGGCGAACGTTCAAAACACCCACTAGACTAAACGACTTGAACAAGTATAAATGTAGAACTAACAGGGAACAATATCAATATGAAGCTAGGCATGATGTCAATAATAATACAAAGTGTGCAATAGCAACTAAAAGCAACAGTTAGCATCGAGGCACAACAGGTAATAACACTAAAGAGTAAGTTGAACATAGTTCAAATCCGGTGAAACCAAATAAAGAAAAACAAGTGACAACTCAATAGGAACAACCGCTTTCACACCAGGTTTATCCAAAAATTTCCATGAGGTACCAAACCTCAAAATCATAAATCACGAGTCCCAATTAGTGAACCCTAATAACTTGGCATCTTGTGCCCACATTACTATTCATAACATCACGAAAGACTCACGTGTCAAGGGATTGACAATATCTAATATCCACACGGACCACTCATGTTCCAACAATAATAATGACTGACGATTGCACGGACAACTCACGTACCAACAAGAGAACTCTCACACATAAGGCAAGTATACGGGAGTACATGTAAATGGTCAAAACACCAGGATTCATCTTCTTAGACCGATATGAGTGATTTATTTATGTATATGTTTGTGCTAGTTTTCTACCACAATTTAAGGCAACAAGTAAGAGTAGAGACAATGAATAACACATAATAAGCGATCACTACAAATATACGGTGTAATAAAGACAGTACTGAAACTGTAACAACAAATAATATAACAAGATTAGATACACAGAACTAAGCAAATAGTGAAACGCTAGGAAAGACAATTAATAGTATGCTAAGGAAACCACGATCAAAGACAAGTACAAAACAATGGTGACATTTCAACAAGAGTCACTACCGAGGTACTGCCTCGTAGTCTCAAATCACAAAATGAATCACAATATTTCTTTATATCACTGCGGGAGCCTTTACATTTAGTTTTAAAAATCATTTTCCCCAAAATAGCATCCCGCGTTTAGCCCACCTTATCACACCGCATGGATTCTAGTAGTCTCCCTACTAGCCACGCGTATCAAGCCCACCTTATCTCACTGCATGTGTTTCAACACCCAGACCTTATACCACCGCATACGTATCAATATCACAACGTATCACAAATCGCACCTCAAGTACCCAAAATCACAATTTTCCAAAGAAACCAAATAATAACAAAATTTCACAATAGGGAGCCCACGACTCAACCACAACGTATACCAGCAACAACAACAACAACAACAACAACAGTAACATGAGAACACGATAAGTAAATCATCATAAGGACTTCAGAACACAAATACACGGAAGAACGAGCTCACAAAGAAGGACACAATAGGGAATAATGGTCTCAACAACATATCTCAACAAGGAGGGGATATTGTGTAACAATGATTTCACAAAAGTACAATTTGACGACAAGAGAGAGAGCATGAATGAATGACCCCAAATAAGAATAACACTGAAGGGATAACAAACTTCAATTAAGGGTAAAAAATCACAGAAGAGATAAAATTAATTTCAATTAAGGTTAAGCAAATTACACAAGAGATAATAATAACTTCAATTAAGGTTAAGCAATTACGGAAGAGATAATTGTAATTTCAATTTAGGTTAAGAAAATTATAGAAGATATAATAATAACTTCAATGAAGGTTAAGAAATTACGGAAAGGATAACATGACAATAAAAGAGGCAACAACTTCAATTAAGGCACATAAGAGTTTAATCGGCAATAAGGGTAGAACATGAATCAATTAATTCCAAATAAGACATGTAAGAGTGAAATTAGTAAATGGGGGATTTAACATGAAAAAACAACTTCATTTCTAATGAACATAAGAACCTAAGAACCCTAAAAGGTCAAATTTCCACAATTAAGCCTGAGTATGTGTTCGTCACCTCGCGTACACATCCTTCACATGACACTATTAGCACAAATGACCCAAATCCTAAGGCGTAGTTCCCCCCCACAAAATTAGGCGAGATATTTATCTCAGGGAAGCTAAACAGATACTCTAAAATGACCTTCTCAAGTGAAACAATCTCCGGACAACTCAAATCTAGCCAAAAGTAACTTCAAATCATAAATAAAACTCATACGAAATAATTCCGGATAATAAAGCTTCAATCTTTAACAAAAACTAAAACGTCAGCCCAAAAGTCAACCCATGGGCCCGCACCTCGGAACTCGATAAAATTCATAAATTTTGAACACCTGTTTTGGTACGAGTCCAACCATACCAAAATTACCAAATTACGATATCGAATCACCCTTCAAATCCTCATTTTACATTTTGAAAGAGTTTTACACATTTTCCCCAAATTTCCAACTTAATTCACTAATTAAGTGATGAACGTAACAATGAATTCATGAATTATAATAATATTCGGGTAAATAACACTTACCCCATTGAATTTCATGAAAACCCCACAAAAAATCTCTCAAACACTACGTCTACAACTCCAAAAATGATAAAATCCTCAAACCCTTAGAGATATATGTTCTGCCCAGCAATTCCGCTTTTGCGGACAGGATTTGAGCACTTGCGCATTCGCATTTGCGAGCGAATTCCCGCATCTGTGGATTCCACTCAACAACAAAACCCTCTCACATGCGAACCTTCTTTCTCTTTAGTTCAACCGCGGGTGCGACGCCCAAGTCGCTTTTGTGCAACAAGTCGCTTATGCGACCAACGTATCGCTTCTGCGAAGCAGCAGAAGCGTGCCCATTTCCTGCACCTACGAAGCCTCCCAAGCTTAACCTTTATCGCTTCTGCCTCTCCATCATCGCACCTGCACCCAGTGGTCGGCAGGTGTAGCCACACCAGAACTCAGCCCAAACCAGCCTTAACCCGTGCCAAAACATATCAAATCAACCCGAAATGATGTCAAATTTTGCATTAAAGTCCCAAATGACATAACAGAGCTAATACAACTCTTGGAATCGCAATCCGAGCCCAATACCGATAAAGTCAACTCCCGATCAAACCTCTTAACTTTCCAAAACTTCAACTTTCAAATTTTCTCCAAAATGCTTCAAATTATCCTACATACCTCCAAGTCCAAATCCAGACGCACGCCTAAGTCCAAAATCACAATACGAAGCTATTGAAATCATCCAAACACCATTTCAGAGTCATCTACACAAAAGTCAAACTCCAGTCAACTCTTACCGCTTAAGCTTCTAAAACAAGAATCCTTCTTTCAAATCAATCTTGAATCATTCAAAATCAAAACTCGACCATGCACGCACATCATAACACATAATACAAAACTTCTCGAGACCTTAAACCTCCGAACATGACACTAATTCTCAAAACGATCGACCGAGTCGTTACATCCTAGAACCACTATAAGGTCTCAGGTGCTAGCAAATTTTAGCTCAAGCTTGATTCCTGAAATAGAAAAAGAATTATGAATATTTACTGGAGCTAATTCAGGGACTTGGACCTTGTTTAATGACAGTTCCTCAAATGTTAAAGCAACGGGTTTGGGGATTGTTTTAATTCGTCCCTCAAGTGAAATCATAAGACATTCGATAAAATGTTACCCAATAACTAACAATGAGGTAGAGTATGAAGTTGTGATTGTAGTCTTTGAGGCTCGCATGAGTGCTTGGTATTGCAAAAATTGTGATCAAAAGTGACTCGCGGCTAGTAGTCAACTAAATGCATGGGACTTACGTGGCAAGAGGGATACAAATGCAGCAATACCTCGAAAAGGTACGCAAATTGCTTAGGTAGTTCCAGACATAGAAAGCTGTACAAATACCCAGGGAGAAAAATGCAGAAGCAGACGCGTTGGAAAATCTCACCTATGTCTCTGATGCGACAAATGCCGAAAATGTTGTTGTGGTACACTTATTTCATTCAGATCTCGACCAAACCAATAATGAGGTAAATTTCAATAATTTAACTTGGGATTGGAGAAACGAATTTGTGAACTTTTTGCAGGATGGTATTTTTCCTGATGATAAAATGAAATCCTAGTTGTTATGGTTAAAGGTTTCTCAGTATTGCTTAATTCGTGGAAATTTATACCACAAAATATTTGGTGGACCTTTAGCACGATGACTTGGACCTTCACAAATAGAATACGTAATGAGAGAAGTACACGAGAGGCATTGCGACAATCATGCAGGAGGAAGATCGTTGGTAAAGGCACTAATAAGAGCGGGATACTCTTGGCCAAATTTGGAAAGGAAGCATAACACTTTGTAGCAAGGTGCGATATATGCCAACGATACACTAATAATATGCATCGACCAACGAAATTGTTGTATTCAGTTATATCGTCATAGCCATTCATGATGCAATTTTTGTTAATTCTAACGGATTATTTTTCAAAATGGGTAGAAGCAAGTGCCTTTTAACAGGTGCGGGAAAAAGAAGTTGTGGATTTCATTTGGAGGAATATAATATGTTGATTTGGAGTCCCAAAGCAGATCGTTTGTGATAACGGGACGCAATTCATAAGTGAGAAAGTTACTGACTTTTCCCAAAGCTAGAAGATTAAACGCATTACTTCTGCACCTTACCACCAAGTGGAAAACATGTAAGCTGAGTTGACAAATAAGGACATCAACAACAACTTAAAAAAGTGATTGGATTAGTCAAAGGGCAAGTAGCCAGAAGTACTACTAGGTGTGTTATGGGCTTACCGAACAACGAAAAAAAACCTAGCACGGGGAAAACTCCATTTTCACTTGTATATGGAACGGAAGCTCTAATTCCAGTGGAGATAGGAGAACCAAGCACGAGGTACACACATACAAGTGAGGCAATAAATGAAGAAGAATTACAAGTAAATTTGGACTTGACGGGAGAAATAAGAGAAGCATCATTAATTGGATGGTGGCTCAAAAGCAGATGATTGAACGATACTATAATGAAAAATCTGAGGTATTTCAAAATTGGGGACTTCATCCTCAAAAAGGCGTTCCGGTCAACCAAAGTAGCGAACGCATGAATGTTGAGTTTAAATTGGGAAGGCCCATATAGATTTAAAGGCATTGCTAGAAAAGGAGAGTACGAGTTGGAAACCATGGACAGTAAGGTGTTACCATCTCATTGGAATACAGTCCATTTGAAGAAGTATTACTTCTAAAACAGGTATCACGAAAGTTTAATCTTACTATGTTCATTTGAGTTTTATTAATCATTTTAGATGATAGGAAAAAACATGGCATGTACCAAATAATGATATTAAGACCCGAAAGACACGCAGAATACTTAATTATTCCCTGTCTAGGTTACACTTTTTCTTATGGCAAAGGGTTTTGCAGTCATCACTTAAAAGATTCCCTCTGAGTCCCGTATGTATTTCATTTTTCAGGAAAAGGACCAAAAGTGAGGAGTTGATCCGGTGTTCGACGTCTCATGCTTCAATATTGGGGGGGGGGGGGGGACTATGCATATGGAATAATACACAAGGAATGAAGATGTACACCACAAAAGCGTAGTCTAGCCAAAGTTAATACCTTGAAGAAAATGATAAAATTTCTAAGACGTTCGAGCTCGTGGAAAGAATGGGCAGTAGAGAGTTAAAACCCCTATAAAATACTCCCACGAGCTTCTAGGTTAAGGCCATAGATTTAGTCACGGGAAAATGTACCCGTAATTGTAAATTTTCTATAAAAACAATTATGAAAATGTTGTACAAAATTATTTATTTGAAAGTTCAAAAAATAAAACTTCTTCATGTTTTATATTTTTGCACCAATATGAAGATGAGACGTCATCTTCATCAATATTGTTAATATAAAAGGGCCCTCTTTTATAAAAGACTCGTTCACATTGAAGACACGATATGCAAAAGCATTTTTAATGCAAGTATAAGCTCAAATATTTAAAGAGCAAAAAACATAATATGCAGCAAAAATATATTTATATCATTTCCCCATAAAAAGGGGAGAAAAATCTCCTAGAAACTACACAAAAACAAAAGGAAAAAGAGTTTCAACAAAAACAGAGCAAAGTCAAATCACTTTCACAAAAGCCAAGCGTAAAAAAACTAGGGAGCATTATTCATGGGAGAAGAGGGATCAACTTGAAAAGAAGAAGGTTGAATATCATATTCACCAGGAGTAAGTCCATCTCCATCACTTTTGGAACCTTCATCCTTGGGTATTGTGATGGCCCAAAAGGTCATCCCGCGTATATTTAATTAAAACTGTGTTCCGAGGCCCCAAAAGCCTCCGTTTATCTCACCTCTATGTGCGTGCGCAGCCCGAGCGCATAGCCGGGAAGCCTTTACGTGGAAATTTGATAAAACATTGAATTCATGATAATTAATTGAATAAAGTTGACTTTGGTCAACATTTTTGGTACACGGACCGGACCCGTGATTTGACGATCCCGGAGGGTCCGTAGGAAAATATGGGACTTGGGCGTATTCCTGGAATCGAATTCCGAGGTCCCGAGTCTGAGAAATGAATTTTTAAAGAAAATTATTTTCTGAAAATAATAAAGACTTTTGAAAATGAACTTCGATGTGAAACCGGTGTTACTGGGCCCATATTATGGTTCCGGAGCCCGGAGAAGATTTAATATGGTTATTATGTGTTGTGTGTAAAATTTGATAAGAAACGGACTAGGTTTGACGTGTTTCGGATCAAAAATAGAAAAATTGATAGTTTATGAAGTTTGAGGAAATTCTATAGATTTTGGAGCTTAATTCATTGTTTTTGATGTTATTTTGGTCGTCTAATTACTCGAATAAGTCTGTAGGATGTTAATGAGGGTGTGTGTGTATTTGGTTTTGAGCCCCGAGGGCTCGGGTGAGTTTCGGGTAGGTGCCGGGGTGCAAAAGAGTTGAAAAATCTGATGTATGGAGCTGTATCTGGTGTCTAACACTATGCGATCACATAGGTTGCCCTGCGATCTCATAGTGTAGTGTGTTAGGGGAGGATTCTGTGGCTCTATGCGATCGCATAACCTCTTTCGTGATCGCATAGAGTATAGGAGAGTTGGGTGGGGGGCTGGGTAAGGTCCTCTCTGCGGTCGCACAAGCCCATCCGCGATCGCAGAGGTCTGTGGGAGGTCTCTTCTGCGATCGCATCTTCTCCTCTGCGGTCGCATAGTAGGGGATCCATGAAGCTCTGCGATCGCAGCCCTCATTCCGCAATCGCATAGTACAAATTTTGCCCAGTTATTTAATTGCTCAAAAACAGAACCCATTATGGAATTTTTCATATTTTTCACCATCTTCTTCTTCTCCAAACCCCATAGACGACTTCCAAGCTATTTTTCCACCATAACCACTTGGGTAAGTAATCCTAACTCTAATTTCTTCCATTTTCCTTCATCAATCACTAGATTCTAGGTCTAAAAACATGAAATCAAAGGTAGAAATTGGGGGTTTTGGGTAGAGTTAGCGCTTTTGGAATTTTGGGGAATTCAACCTCGTTTTGGGGTCGGATTTCAAAACAAATTGTATATTCGGGCTCGTGGGGGAATGGGTGATCGGGTTGCCCGGGGTCGGATTTTGGTAATTTTGAAAGAATGATGGGAAATCTATAATTAGGCTTTGGGATTGGTTTATTGAGTAATTATTGATGTTAATAAGTCAATTATGTCTACATATTATCGTTTCGGAGTTGGATTCGAGAGGCAAGGCGGTGATTGAGGCTTGACTTGCATTTTTGGAGCCGAGGTAAGTGTTTGGCCTAACCTTAGCTTGAAGGAATATGTATAGAGTCTTAATTGCTATGTGTATTCCATGTCCAACGTATAGGTAAGGTGACGAGTACCTATGTGTTGTGGTCAAGCATGCCCGTGTGTCCAATGTGATGATTTATACCGTGTTCTTGATATTCTCTATGTTATGAATAATTGGGTATTTAGAAGTGATACGTTGAGGTTATCTCATGACGTGGGAAGTTATTGATTAATTGTTCAGTTGAGGATTTTTATTGTTGAAATTATACCTCTGAGTGAGATTGGTTATAGTTGAGTCCCTTGCCGGGACGATAGAATTTTGTTGGTTATTTCTGTACATTTAGAACTTTTTATTGTTAAACCTTCATATTGAATTGTTGTTTCTGTGTACACTATGCACGAGGGGACATTCCGTGCCGAGTGATTGTGAGGCTATGCACGAGGGGACATTCCGTGTCGAGTGATTATTATTTATGCACGAGGGGACATACCGTGCCGAGTGATTATTATTTATGCACGAGGGGACATTCAGTGCCGAGTGACTGTGAGCTTATGCACGAGGGGACATTCCGTGCTGAGTGACTTTATTATTTATGCACGAGGGAACATTCCGTACCGAGTGATTGTGAGGCTATGCACGAGGGGACATGTCGTGCCTTTTACTGTGTATTTACTTGTTTCGAGCTGCTAATTCCTGCCTTTTACTTCTACATTTAAGTTATTACCTTATTCTGTTGTTTTGGTAACTGTTGCCCCTTTATCCCCAGCATGTTCTTCCCCGTATATGTGTTTTCTTGTTTATTTCCCGTTATATTGTTGAACTGCACAGGTATTATTTGTTGTCGTGTCCTAGCCTCGTCACTACTTCGCCGAGGTTAGGCTCGGAATTTACTCATTACATGGGGTCAGTTGTACTGATGCTACACCTGCACTTCTCTATGTTGTGCAGATTACAGTATCGGACCTGGTGGACACTGAGCTTGGGAGTATCCTTCAGTCCACGACGACACCGAGGTAGTCCTGCAGGCGTTCGCAGGCCTTGGCGTCACCTCTTATCCTTTATCTTCATTCCTGTCTTATTCCATAGTTCAAAGACAGTTGTATGTACTTATTTCAGACCATTGTATTTAGTAACTCTTAGACTGTTCGTGAGGTTGTGTCACCGGTTTCTGGGGTTGTTCTTACGAAAATTATTATGAGATGTTTATTCTAGTTTCTGAATTTTATATCACTTCTGCGTTTTTATTATAATTTTTCTAGTTATTTCTGCTTATTTAATTGTTAATAAGTTAATATAATTAAAACGTTGGCTTGTCAACGTTAGACGCCATCACGGCCTGAAGGTGGGATTTCGGGTCGTGACAGGTATTGAGAAGCTTTGACGTTGCTAAGTTTGTTCAATCGCTTCTATAGCCTTTGCGATTTCAACATCAAGGTCAAAACCTTCTTGGCTATATTCAGTTAGAGTTTCAAAGTGGGTGTTCAAGAAAGCCCAACTAACATCAAGTGTCAACTTGTCTTCAAGGGCCTTATAGTCCTTTTCCCACTGTTCAATTTCAACCCTCAACCCTTCTTTCTCTGCTTCTGAAGCTTCATAAGATGCCTTCAAAGGAGTAAGAGAACTCTCAAGAAACTAAATCTTGTTCAACGAGGCACAGAGGTCTTCATGAGCTTGGGTGAGCAGCTGCACCAAATCACCCGCGTACACCTCTTTCTGGTTAAGAAGCTCTTTCAAACTTCTTATTTCTTGAGTTGCCTTGGAGTGCTGCTCGGTGAAGGAGAATTCCAATTTGTCCTTATCTTTTTCAACTTTATTAGAGGAAGCTTTTAAAATATCTAGTTAGGCAAGAATTATCTTCAGTTGGTGTTCCAAAGCTCCCTTCTCCTCAGCAAGAATATCTTTCTCCAGCCAAAGGCCTTCGAATTGATCCTCCCAATTATCAGCCTCGGTGCGCAACAATCACCTGTTCATCTGTCCAGGAAATCCGTCTCATAAGCTTTGTACCTATCAAATTGATCTATATAAAGACAAAGAAAGGGAGTTACAAACGTGAAAGAAATGGGAGGAAAGTTAAAAAAAATGGATACCTTGAGGGAGGAATGTATGATATCATTCATAAGAGTCAAAGAACTGTGGGACTCAAGCTTCATCCTTTCTACCGGACCACGCAATGGTTTTAACCACACAACGACTTGTCTAGATTTCTTCAGCATATTCCCACCATAAGAGATTTCAATTAAAACATTCTTTATACTCCGTCTGCCGCTAGAAAGCTCATCTTCTTCACAAGAAGCAGTAGCAAGGGCAGCACTTGGGGTGACTGTAGGCAGGGAAGCAGAAGGATTGATAGCGAGGGCAACAAGTGGTCATCGGAAGAGAGGCAATTGGTGGTTCTTCTGAAACAGGATCAAACTCTTCTTCACTCTCAAATCCCTGGGCAAAGAGCCTGTCAGTGGGACTTGAGGGGGGTTATCAAAGTGACCGGCATCTTCATCAGCGATGTCCAAGTGAACACTCTCTGGTTCATCAACAAGGGTAAAAGGAATTGAACTGGAAGGGGGGTCTTGAGAGACATGGGCTTCATCATCTGAAACCACGCTCCTTCTGACTCATGGTTTCCTCACTAAGGAACCTTCTTCGGTATCCTCTTCTTCTATAGATCCATGGGCTTCAACATTCTTCCTTTTGGAGGAAGATACACTTAAAATCTGCTCATGTGCAGAGCTTATAGAAAGCCTAGTAGAAGGAACAAAAGCAGGGCTGATGCCGTGAATGGAAAGCCTTAAAAAAGGAAAAGAACTATATATTTATTTGGACCAATATATCTCGAATTTAAGATATAGTCCAAATTATTCTATGAATTTTGTTTTAAGTAAAATTTATATGCCTACAAATTCCCTCTACTTCAAGGCTTGTCAAGTTTTTTTTCCCCAAGTTTTGAAGACTAGGCTTGAAGTATCTATACTCGACTGTGAGCCAGTTGCAATTTGCTTATCGAACTGATTGCTCGAAGCCACCAAACTTCAAACTTTAAAATTCTGGAAGCTAACGTGTTTGTGACGTCAAAAACATTCTACATATGATCAATGAAGCATTATGAGACCATATGCTTGATCAGATAGTCTCAAACCCAATTTCAAAGTTAAAGCAACTTGTTTCCTTTTGTCATGACACATGTGGATGATTTAAATGTCATACATTCTTGACTTTCCATTTGAATTTTCCTTTCTTCAATTCATTTTTCTTTTAAACAAAAACTGAACAAATATTTCGTTGTCCAAGTAAATATCATAGGAACTTTCTTTTCACTATTTGTCACTACTTGGAAATAAAGAGCACGTGGAATTCCTTATCCTATGCAAAAGAGAACTCTACGACAACCGACTATTGTTTGATTACGTGCAGAACTATCATTCATTACCCATATCAATTAGGAGACTGCCTGCAAATAACATATCCCACATCGAAATAACCCTGTCAGTATAGGCCTTTGCTTTCTATATAAAGTATCATGCTCTTTTAATTGCAGTATCAATTCGCATTGTGTTCAAGACAAACCATTGTTGCCAGGTGATTTTTTTTCCTGCGTTTTTGTCTTTTTTTTAAAGATCAAACAAGAAGGATTTGTTCTGGTTTAACGAGATAATCCATGCATGATGAAGACAATCTTAGGAGTTTGTGGTGAAGTCCTTTAAAATTTGTGGCGAAGACCCATAAAAATTTGCGTAAAGATCCTTAAAAGCTCGTGGTTAAGATTTTTTTTAAAAGCACGCAGTCAAGATCTTTAATAGATCACAGTGAAAACCTTTAAAAGTTCGTGGTGAAGACTTTACACCATCTGAGCTAAAGACTTCGTTTTATTTGAAAACTTAACTTTCTTTATCTGTGGCAAAGACCATTACACCATCCAAGTCAAAGATTTTATTTTATCTGAGGCAAAGACCATTACACCGCATGAGCCAAAGATTTATTTCGTCCGAAGCGAACCATTACACCGTCTGAGCTAAAGACTTCATTTTTATTTGAAGCGAAGACTATTACACCGTCTAAGCTAATGACTCCATCTTGTTTGAAGATTTAACTTCATTTTAAGTGAGGCATAGACCATTACACCGTCTGAGTCAAAGATTTTATTTTATCTGAGGCAAAGACCATTACACCGTCCAAGTCAAAGATTTTATTTTATCTGAGGCAACGGCCATTACACCGCCTGAGCCAAAGATCTATTTTTTCTGAAGCGAAGACCATTACACCGTCTAAGCTAAAGACTTCATTTTTATTTGAAGCGAAGACTATTACACCGTCTAAGCTAATGACTCCATCTTGTTTGAAGATTTAACTTCATTTTATCTGAGGCATAGACCATTACACCGTCTGGGCCAAAGATTTATTCTGTCTTAAGCGAAGACCATTACACCGTCTAAGCTAATGACTTCATCTTGTTTGAAGATTTAACTTCATTTTATCTGAGGCATAGACCATTACACCGTCTGGGCCAAAGATTTATTCTGTCTTAAGCGAAGACCATTACACCGTCTGAGCTAAAGACTTCATTTTATTTGACGCGAAGACCATTACACCGTCTAAGCTAATGACTTCATCTTGTTTGAAGATTTAAATGCATTTTATCTGAGGCATAGACCACTACACTGTCTAAGCCAAGGACTTCACTTCATTTGAAAACTTGACTTTCTTCATCTATGGCAAAGACCATTACACCGTCCAAGCCAAAGACTTTGCCTTTTCCATGCTTGGTAGGATTAGTCTTGAGATATGATACATTATACTATGAATTTAAGTCCATGAATATCACATTTCTAAGCTAAATGCTAATAAACACTTTTCTCTCTTTTTGCAGTCTAAACATGGTTTACTTCAAAGACTCAAGAATTTTTTCCTCTAAATCGCAATGCCTTATTTTCTCGGACCATAAGGGAAGCAAGGAGGGGACAAGGTTACCAGTTGATAGGTCACTAATCGGCCAATATGTCGCAGCTTCATAGGTACCTTTGAGGGACCCACCTTATTTGGCAGACTGGACGCTTGAATACAATAGTCGTCCTCCCAAGACATGGATGCTTTGCACCACTGCTCATCATGCTTGGAATTTTGCGAGTACCTTACCATGACTAGGGCGTCGAATTATTAACAAGGAAACTTATTGGGGCAATGATTTGCCGTTCGGCAGTGAATTTCATTATATTCCTGGCTATTGGGAATGGGCAGAAGATGTCTTAAGTAGGTGTCGCTTGACACTGGAGGGTGCAAGAATTTATGACTCCGTATATGCTTCATTCTTCACATATGACCGTAATACGAACATTATGCAGGCTTTCTGTGAGGCATGGTGCCCTGTTACCAACACATTGCTTACCTCTGCTGGAGAACTATCCATATCACTTTGGGATTTGTATAAGATCAGTGGTTTGCCTATAACAGGATCTTCTTACGAGGAAGTGGTGCCAAATGTTGAAGAGCTTACATGCACGTACGACAAGGGGAGAAGGTTTCTTCCCCAGACTTGTGAACATTTTTTTGATGCCTTCCATCGGCTCCGAGAGGGAGGTAGAAACGATCCAAAGGTTTCTGCGAAAAAATGGGTAGAGTTCTGGTGCAGAAAGACAATGAAGTATACTCAACCTCCTTTAAGGAAAGAAAAGAAGTCTGCTCGTTTGAAATCGACACAAAATCCTACCGAGGTCCTTGAGGAAGCAGTTAATTGCTCGACTGTTGAAGAAGATTTGTTCCATAAGCTAGGAGTAATGGGTGACAAGAAAGACGAGACATACTTGGCTGCTTTTCTATCTTGTTGGTTATGTATTTTTGTGCTCCCTTCAAAAGATGGTGACTTCATTCGTCTTGAGACCTTTAAGATTGTGTGTCATATTGCTTGTAAACGAAGAGTTAGCCTTGCAGTCCCAGTCTTAGCCAGAATATATAAGGGTTTGAACGAGATTTCAAAGTGCTCGTTGCTTGATCCTGCTCAAACTTTCTTTCCAGCCCATTATGTGTATGGTTGATTAGCCCATTACTTTAAGACTTATTTTCCGTATGGAAAGGGGCCAGCTGTTCCTCTCATGGCCGCATGTTCCGGTGAAGGTGATGCTAGATATTTTGGGAAAGAGTAAGCAAGGAAGCGTATTCATTATGGAGAAAATATCATTTGGACTTCGACAATGCCCCGCAGATCTGATCCGTACCACTACTATGACGATGGTACGACAGATGAGTTCGAGTTAAATTTCTTTATGAGTATTCGCTCGAATTATCTTCCTTTGAGGGACGAAGTCAACTTTATTATTTAACCTTACATCCCTCATCGATTTAGCCACCAATTTGGTTTCTATCAAGATACCCCTGGTCGCTTGAAGCAAGATTTTCGTGAGGCTTCATTAGAAGAAGGGTTAAGACTTGCACGGATTTGTGTGTTGACTAGATCTAAGTCGAGGGAGGTATTTCCTCCTTTTGGGTCCAATATGAAGAAGTTTACATCATCTAACTATAGATCTTGGTGGGAAAAGGTGCATGGAAGCCTTCTTGAAGACCACTTACAATTTTTGATGAATACTATCGAGCCAATCACAAATACCATTCAAGACCAGATCGAGGATGTCTTAGTGATTGATAGGCTTCCTGCTTTATAGTCTAAGGTAGTTGAGATGCGTGCAGGTAGAGGACCCATGCTACACAAAGAAGTCCACAAAGAAGAGATACATACTCCAGTTGACAAAAGTCTCATTCCATTTGGTGTAGTCGTTGATGCCTCTAACAAGCACCTATCCCCAGAGGAGAGTGATAGCAGCAAAGGAGATCAATATTGGAAAAGGAAAAGGACCCAGAAGGGGTTGTAGAGGTCCAAAGCGTTGATATCCCTTCAAGAAAACTAACAACTCAGAACGAGAAGGTAAAAGAAAGCATAAACTTTTCCTTTTTGTTATCCTTGGCCGAATGACTTTGCTAAAGTGTTCTTACATTTATTTATTTATTCATTTATTTATTTTTCAGGCTAATAACGTTGGAGCGTTGCAACGAGTAAGGCCACAAGATAGTGGTGAGTCTGTAGCAGGACCGAACCCACATAAATCATCTTCCACAACTAAGGCAGATCAAGAGGCAACTTCTATTTCTCATGATGAAATTGGGGCAAAGTTGGGTTCTGGTTTGCGTGAACGACCAACAATTGCAACTTCAGTTTTTGATGGAAAGAAGGTTGTCTTGGATATTCGAAAGGAGTTTATCTTAAAGCTTTGGACTTCGATTCACTGTAAGTTGAAAGGCAGCACTGCAGACAATGTCTCTGAGCTTGAAGAAAATACTAAAGTGATCCTTGAGGCAATGGATGGGGATGATGTGGATATTTTCCCTTTGAGAAGCCTATTAGAGTCCCTTATTGAGCTTGTTGCTTTATATAAAAAGACACGGTCGGCTTTATCTGAGAAGGTTGAAGAGACTGCAATATCAGATGTTGAGGTACACCTTACAAATGCCATGATTGAAGAATAAGAGAAGGTTATAGAAGTGTCATCTATCCGCCAGTCCCTAGTTACAGTGAAAGAGAAGATAGAGAAGCTCCGTGAAATAGAGAAGAACTTAGAAGCCCTTTTAGAAGTTGCTGAGAAATAAGTTGAAGAAGCCAAGTTAGGAGCCTCAACTACTAGAAAGGAGTATGACCCATGCTGCACTGCCTTGTTGACTGCTGATGACTTGGCCGATTTGGAGAAGAAGAAGAAGTACTTGGAAACTATGCTCAAGGATTTGGCCAACTACAAGTTGTGCTTAGATTAGGCTATTAACACTACTTTATTTGTTTTTTTTTCTTTCCTTCATGCATTTGACTATTTAGTAGATGTTCTCATCAGCAATAAAACTTCTTTTGCTTCACTTTATATTGCGCGTTCTCATTAATGTTCCCTTTTGTTCTCGATTTATTTGTCAAGTGCTTTATGGATTTGAAGGCTTGACATGCTTGCAGACTTTAACTTTAAGAACTAGCCGGCTTGAACACTTCAAATTGATAATGAATTAAAATCGGAGACTTCAACTTGAATACTTAGCCTCTTATTAAATAAACTACAATAATTCCATCAAAGACCTCAATTTGACATGGAGGACTTACCCCCATTGAGCCATAAAGACAAGATAGAGGGTTCAACAAAAGAATACATGTACACCTAATTTTCTAGTGTCGATCAAGTGAATTATATTCTATCATGCCTCATTTGAAAAATGTCTTGGGTAATATGTATTTTTGAACTCATATGAATGAACTTAGAATGAAACTCGAAGCTGCCTACGTACCTCGGTGAACAGGATCAAGTCATTCCGTAGTTCGAAATGGGTGAGTTTTTTTTTGTCCTAACTTTTGCCTAGGCCGCCTCTTTCGAGGTTTTCAACCTAGCGGACTTTATTTTTTGGATGTCCTAACTTTTGCCTAGGCCGCCTCTTTCGAGGTTTTCAACCTAGAAGACCTTTTTTTGTGGACCATGCACAGTTTATACTCTTGCGGTCTTGGAGTAACATGCAGTTTATGCTCATGCGTTAAGGAGCGTAAATGTTTTCTTCAAGGATAATATCTCTTCGTGAATTTCCCGTTGATGGGGCCAATCCGCAAACCTTCTGAGTCAACTATCTTGTAAGCGCCACTTGAGTATACCTCTTGTACGATATATGGTCCCTCCCATTTAGCAGAGAATTTTCCCCCATATCGACGAGAGGTAATAATATGCCTTTTGACCACAAGAACTTGGTCACCCACTTGGAAAGATCTAAGGCGTACCCTTTTGTTAAAAGGTCGAGACAGGCGAGCTTGATAACATTCGAGGCTTTGTTGAGCTTCTAGTCTCTTTTCATCAAGAGCTTCCTATTCTTCAAGGCGTAACCGAGCATTTTCTTCATCAGTGAGTCCTTCTTGAATGGCAAGCCGCAACGATGGGATTTGACGCTCAAGTGGAAGGATTGCTTCAACTCCATAAACAAGTGAATAAGGAGTCGCCTGTGTTGGTGTGCGATATGTGGTCCTATATGCCCAAAGAGCTTCTTCCATTCTCTCATGCCAATCTCTATTAGACTTAGAAACAACCTTTTTCAACAAGTTGCAGAGTGTCTTGTTAAATGCTTTAGCAAGTCCATTGGCAGCAGCATAATACATGGAGGAATTGCGTTTCTTGAAGCCAAAAAGATCAAATATTTTATTCATCAACTTGTTATAAAATGGCTTACCATTGTCCGTCAATATATATCGCAGAATGCCAAATCGATAAATAATGTTGACTCGGATGAAGTTAGCTACATTTTCCTTCTTTACTTCCTTAAGAGAAACGGCTTCTTCCCACTTCGAAAAGTAATCAGTTGCAGAAGACTTCGGCAATGGACCAACAACATCTAAACCCCAAGCATCAAATGGCCAAGAGGCAATAGTCGGGTGTAATACTTCAAGTGGTTGATGTATGAAGTTAGCATGGAATTGGAAAGCTTTACACCTCCAAGCGTAATCCAAAAAATCTTTCACCATGGTTGGCCAATAATACCCCATACTTTTTATGTGGAAATGAAGATTTGGACCAGATTGATGCGCATTACATACTCCAGAGTGTGCTTCTTGCAAGGCTTGAAGGGATTCATCAGTACCCAAACAACGTAGGAGCACCCCATCAAATGATCTTCTATAGAGTGTATTCTTATAATAAAGAAAACGAGGGGCTCTCCTTCAGATTTCCGTCTTCCTTCGAGGATTTTCTGGCAATATCCCATAACAAAGATAATCGATTAATGGTTGTCTCCAGTCTTCAATTTCGACCTCAAGAACGGAAGCAATATGCTCAACTTCACTTTCTTCTTCCTCACAGTCATTTGGTGGAGGGACTACCCATCTTTGGCAAACAACGATTTGTGTCTGATCAGGCAAAGATAATGTAGAAGCTAAGGCTGATAATGCATCAGCTCTCTTATTTTCCTTTCTTGGCACGTGTTGAATAGTTACCTGTCCAAGCCAACTTACCAATCTTTGAGCGTATTTGTGATATAGCACCAACTCTAGCTTCTTGACCTCATAGCTACCCAAAATCTGATTAATCACTAACTTGGAATATCCAAAAACTTGTAGTTGCAATTGTTTGATATCCACAACCATTTCAAGACCAAGTATGAGCGCTTGATATTCAGCAACATTATTGGAGCACCGGTGTGTCAGAGTGAAAGAATAGGGCAAAACTTCTCCTTGAGAAGTGATAAACACTATTCCAGCGCCAGCTCCTTCACGATGCGCAACGCCATCAAAATACATCTTCCAAGGAGGCTGAATTTCTATGACCGTTTCATCTTCATCAGGCAATTCATCAAACAACTCCCAATCATCTGGAATCAGATGGTCAACTAGGAAGTCTGCTAATGCTTGTCCTTTTACTGCCTTTTGAGGAACATACACAATTTCAAACTGTTGAAATTGGAGGTACCACCTCGCTAACCGATCACTTAGGACTGGTTTAGACATGACAAACTTGATAGGGTTCGCTCTTGAGACGAGTCGCACAACATGAGCTTGGAAGTAATGCTTCAGCTTCTGAATAGAAAAGACAAGTGCCATACATAACTTCTCAATAGGCGAATACTTGAGCTCATTTGGCTCCATCATCCTACTCAAGTAATAAAGCGCATTTTCTTTGCCTTCATTGTTTCCTTGAGAGAGAAGCGCTCCTACTGACCTTTCCTGCGCTGAAACGTATAATATTAAGGGATTTCCAGGTATGGGGGCTGCTAGTACCGAAGGTTTCATCAGATAAGACTTAATGCTTTCAAAAGCATTTCTGCAAGCTTGGTCCCATTCAAAAGGAACCCCTTTCTTCATGAGGCGACTAAATGGTTGGCATCTTCCAGCCAGATTCAAAATAAAACTTCTAAGATATGCCAACTTACCGTGCAAGCTTTTTAATTCATGAATATCTTTAGGCTCGGGCATTTTCAAGTTAGCATCCACCTTAGCTTGGTCAATTTCGATACCTCGATGTCGAACAATAAAACCGAGGAACTTCCCAGAAGTGACTCCAAAAGCGCACTTCAAAGGATTCATTCTGAGTTGGTATCTCCGAAGCAGTTCGAATACCATCCTCAAATCTTGCAAGTGATCATCCTTATTCCTCGACTTTACCACCAAGTCATCAACATAATACTCCACGTTTTTATGAAGCATGTCATCAAAAATATTTTGCATGGCACGTTGATATGTAGCACCAACATTCTTCAAACCAAAGGGCATTACCTTGTAGCAGTATATACCTTTAGGGGTGCGAAAGGCAGTAAGTTCTTCATCCTTCGGTGCCATGCGAATTTGATTATATCCAGATGAACCATCCATGAAAGACATCGCCTCGTATCCAGTTGTTGCATCAATCATGAGCAAGGATAGGAAGAGGAAATTCATCCTTAGGACAAGCATTGTTTAGGTCCCTAAAGTTAACACAAACTCGAATTTGGCCATTCTTCTTTCTTACAAGGACGATGCTTGAAATCCATGTAGGATATTTAACTTCACGAACAAAAACAGCCTCAATGAGCTTGTTAACTTAAGTTTCAATCAAGGGAACCAGTTCAGATCTGAAGCGACGTTGTGCTTGCTTTACAGGATGAGCACCTTGTTTGACAGCAAGATGATGAACAACCACCTTGGGGTCTAAACATTGCATCTCTTTGTAGCTCCAAGCAAATACATCTTTGAACTCCTTATGTAGCTCAATATATTTGCTCTCTTCATCACCTGTTAGAGAGGCACTTACATATGTGGGCTTTGGATCTTCAACTACTCCGAGACTAACTTCTTTTAGTGCATTAATTGTTGCCTTCACCCCTTCTTCAAGCTCCGGTGGTGCATCTTTAGCATCTTCATCCTCTTGAGGATCACCATCATTGAAAGATATGTGGTGACATACATGAATATCAAGGCACTTTTCTTCGATTTCCGTAAAAGGTGAAGCATTTTGTTCATCATGAATGGTGATATGATATGATGACCTCGCACTTTCTTCATATTCCTCTCGTTCTTTAGTGTGGACTATAGTATGAGCCTTTGCTTTGAGGACCTCTCCGCACGAAACTACAAGTTTGGTCTTACGCCTCATTCTAGAAGGAATCAGACTTGGGTAGTCTGTGGTCAAAATCTCCCTTTTAATGGAGATAGGTGCTCCAATCCTTCTATTACTTCCATGACGCTTGTTTTCCTTCTTCAATGGTCCCAACCTATCAATTATTGAAGTCCTTGGTTTTGTAAGTCGATCAAACACATAAGGGTTCTTATTAAGCGTCGCAGGCACTTCTTTAGCAGTAATGTAGTTACAACTTGCCCTTTTAATGGAGATACGGATTGGAGGGGGTCGTTTGTAACCCAATCCTTCACATGATTGCTTCAGGGGGTACCCCTTCTCCATCATAACCTTTTGAGTAGGATTTGAAGCTTCATGCGGGAGATTTCCCAACTTGGATGGTTCATTGGGATCATATCCAGCTTTTGCCTACAACTTCTAGGCGTTTGGGTCAAAGCCCTCATTTGTGCGCTTTGCAGGTAGTGCTAGATTTAGAAGAGAATTGTGGTTTGATGATTTGACAAACCCTTTAAGCAACTTTGTAGATGACTTAATTGCATCAATTCGCTTGATAGGAAGGGTCAAGTCTTTTAACACATTACCCTGTAGTTCAGAAGAAAGATCTTCAATCTTCCTTGCCTTTGGGATATAGCTAAGAACAGAAGTCACTTTCTTACTTGAAGATTCCTCATTCATCTTGCTCCTATCATAAAGCACCTTATCCTTTTCAACCGTAATTTTTGCCTTGCTCGTTGTGACATCAACCTTCTTTGCAACACTTTTGGTCAACATCACATTGTCAACCTTGACCTCCTTTGAGACGTAATTCTTTAAGTATAATTTCGCATCGGCAAAGTATGATTCATCCAAAGGGCTTATCATCA
This sequence comes from Nicotiana undulata, assembly GCA_005239495.1. NCBI lineage: Eukaryota > Viridiplantae > Streptophyta > Magnoliopsida > Solanales > Solanaceae > Nicotiana > Nicotiana undulata. The sequence continues at coordinate 25,706 of ML243749.1, forward strand.
ACGACTATCTTATTTTCGACCCCATCTTCACAGTACTTCAAGCATTGATGGTAGGTGGACGAGACCACTTTGTTCTCGTGTATCCATGGCCTTCCTAACAAAATATTATATGAGGTCTTTGCATCGATCACGTGCATCCATGCACTCGAATGCAAATCTACCATACTTATTTCTAATTTCATAGCCCTTATAGCTCTTTTCCCCCTTGATTAAACCCTTGAATCATCAAACGACTTTCACGTAGTTCATCCATCGGTATGCCAAGATCTTTGACAATACGAATTGGGAGAATATTGACGCCAGATCCATCATCAATTAAAATTCTACTTATGCTCTGCTCACGCTCAAATCCAACCATAAATAGCGGACAATTATGGGTTGTTTCACCGAGCAAAAGATCATCATTAGTAAATGTGATCTTTGCATCACAAGTGTCCACTTCTTCAGAGAGCTACTCAGTGAGTTTTTCAGACAAGGGAGGTGGCAACAATGATGCATCTTCCTTCTTTATCTCTTCTTCCTCTACCTTACAACATGAGGCCTTGATATCTTCACAGGAAGCTTGCATGCGTAACCAACTTGATAGGAATTCATCCAATGTCACTGGACGACATAGCCTTTGATAGCGATTCTCCTCCATTTTCGTTTTCTTCCAATTCTTATTTATCATTTTCTTCTTGGGTCTTTTCACCATTTCCCCCCTAGTAAATTGCTTATTGGATTCCCTTTGTGAATTTGTTTTGCACCGTCTCCGCCGAGTCACAAGAGTCCAACTTTCATCATCATTTTGACCATCACATGATTCACTTTCCTCTTGAGATCTTTCCTCCACTATTACTTCGCTTACTATAGGGAGAAACAGTGTTTTGCTCACATCGATAGGTTCCGGTGTTATGACAAGTTTCAACGAAGTGTGCAATGTGTTGCTTTAGATTTCCTTTTCCATCAATTTTTTGAAATTTTGGGGGTTGATCACCTGCAAACATCTTCAAACTATCAATTCTCGTAGTGTATGGATTTGCATACGCGAGAGAAGACTTGGCAACAACATCATACTTATTTTTGATGGTTCCCATAATGAATTCTTTCAACTGGTCAATGGGAATAACCCCATCAGACGAAATTTGAAATTCTTTAGGAGTCGTTGTCTGCCTTGCAGATGAATCTCCTTTATCTTGCATCATAGGGAGCTTTCCAGGTGCATGACTTGAATCTCCCTCCATCATGCTTCCAACTCTATCTGTCAGCTTGACAATTTGATTATCTTGATCTTGCATATGCTTTGTCAACCCTTCAATTGCCTTTGTTAAATTTGCGAGTTGTTCCTCAACAATTGAAGTGTTAGTCACCATTGATTGGATGACCGTTGTGGATGGTGGAGCAAAGCATGAATTTTCTCTTATAGCATACTGAGTGGAACAACTCACGTGGAGTGCTCAGAGTAGATCCAGTGATCAAGACATCATCATCATCCTGTGTGATGATGATTCTTAGATCTAGATGGGCTAAGTAGAGCCAATATCTTCTCAACAGTCTCAGCAATGTTTGTTCCTTCTTCCAATTCAGTTGGAAATGATCTTGCTCTCTTTGAGGATCAAAAATCAAAGATATGAACTGATGCAGACGACATTTGAACTGCTTGTTGTTCCAGCAAGTTTGCCTTGTTCCTAGTGATAGGTCCTACGCTTTCCATAGTAGCATCCAACAAATTTTCAACATCAGAGGAAAACTTGGAATCTGTAGCCTTAGCAGTAGTGAGCTTGAAGTTGATCTTCTTAGGAGCCATTTCTGTGTTTTTGAAATTTGGTAATTTGAAGAGATGAGAGGTAGAGATTGTCCCACTGGGCGTACCAGAAATTTGTAACAACAAATTTTCGAGTCGAGAAAAATAAATAATCAAGGCTGAAAAATTGCGTAACAAATGTAGTATTTGATTTCAATAAATAAAAGTGTTACAATCTCTATGGTATTCCTCTGATTCTTCAAGAATGTAAAGTATCTTGGTGAGCTTGACTTTGATTTGATTCAAGGGCTTTGTAAAGCTTAATCTTGAATCTTCTTCTTGAACTTGGATTTGGATTTGATCACGAACAAGTAACTTGATCTCGAACGCCTCGGTATTTGATTTGCCTTCGTTCTCGATCTTCACTTGAACTTGTAGCTTGAGTGCTTGAACTTGTAGCTTGAGTGCTTGAACTTGTAGCTTGTAGAAAAATCTGTGGTGTTTGATCCACGAGCTCTCTGCTTGCTTCTTGTTATAACTTCTGGTTCTTTTTTTGAGTTATGAAGACCCATATTTGTAGTTATGGGAGGGAAGAGTTGTGATAAGCACAAACTCTTTCCGACCAATCAAATTGAAGTGTGACAAGGCCACATTTGATTGGCCAGAACATGTCACTTGCACATGTGGCACGATTTCATTGGTCTTTTAATATGATTTGGCATGCCTTGTCATTTCATTGGTCTTCCGTTTGACTTGGCGCGCCACATCATTTGACACGTGGCACCAAACTAGGCTTCTAGGAAGATGACATATTGGGCCTAATAAAGTGGGCTCATCCTTTGTAGCCCAACTAAATGGACTAGCCCAATGGATTAAGACTTATTTATTTAATCCATATATATTGGACTTATATAATTAATTCAATTATATTAGCCCATAATATTTATTCGGACCAATATATCTCGAATTTAAGATATAATCCAAATTATTTTATGGATTTAATTTTAAGTAAAATTTATATGCCTACAACGGGCAATCAAGTCAATTAATCTCATTAACGGGCCAAATCTAAGTGGGAAAACCAATATAATTATGTACCCTTAAATAAGGACCCAATCCTCTTTTGTGAAGGCATTTGAATCTTTTATCAATATATGCAATTATTCTTTTACTTTATTCAAAGTGTTCAAACAATAATTCTGGGAGAGATTAACAACCTACTTTAAGCTTTCTTTTCTTACCTATTATTTTCATTATTCTTTTTATTTTTTGATTTATCAAGAAAGTGAGGTAAGTTTGCTTAACAGAAACCCGATTTTTCTTTGATATTAGCTTTGACTGAAAAATCTATTTTTGGGTTACACAACTTATACTGATAATTGATAGAGTAGTAGTAAAAGGTTATGAATGCAAAAATATTTAAGTAAACAATATCTTAGTAAAATTTAAGATTCTTTACGAAAAATTCGAATGAATCTATAAAGAGCATATAAATCGTAATAAAAGAAAATATTAGATTAAGATTGTGCCAATAACATGCCTAGCTAAAGGTGTACAGGTGCAGAGGCGAATGTAGGTTTATAAGTACGGGTTCAATTGAAAGCATAATTTTTGATGCGAAATATAAATTTATATGTAAAATTTATTAAATTAAAATAAATAGCAGATATGATCATAATTGCAAAATTATAATGGGTTCAATATTAAGATTCTTCAAGATTGAACCTATAAAATTTAAATCCTGAATCCGTCCTACGGGTAACAGGGTGCACGCGGAGTTTTTAAGAAAAATTATCACAATTTTTATATTGGTGGTAAAGACTAGAATTTCAATTCTTGATTTGTTTGTAGTCCCATTTTACGCCAATATTTACATGCTGCATAAAAATCACCATCATTATCTTTAGATTCTGATTCCTTGTACAATAAACTTTTTCAAATTAAATAAAAAGCTAGTTTCATTTGGAAAACTTTATCCGACAACGTTGCCCAAAGACACTTTACTTCATCAGCAGATACAGAAGCAGAAAAAAACAATAACAGTAATTAATACATGTTTCTTTCGACTAAAAACTGAATATAGTGGGAAGAAAAATGTGAAAATTCAAATAAAGGCGAATAGTTCTAGAACTGAAGCTTTTACTTTTGTAACTGGCGAACTTCAACACCATTGATTTTTGCATAATTGACCCCCTAAGTCATTCAAAAATGTGCTAACAGCCACTGATAGCATATTAATCCAATGTTCTCTTGCCTCAAACGCTGGAAGGCACAGGACAAATCAACTCTGGTTTAGTGAATGATACTGGTAAGTTCTGCACCAGAGGCGATTTGGCGTTCAAATGATAGGAGTACACTATTTGGTGGATCAAAAATTTGAAAGCACCAGAAGAAAGGAAAAGAAGAAGAAAACGAAGGAGGAGGAGAAAGGTGCTAAAGTTATTTAAAAAGTGAGTACAAATTAAAAATTTAAAAAAAAATGAGTATAAGTTAAATGAGCGCCCCGTGCAATTTCTACATCAATTTTACCCGTTGCATCATTATGGCTTATTTCAAGACTAGTAATGTGCCTGGGCCCAATGAAAATGTGAATAATTTGTGTTTATATATATATATATCTTTGATTTAATAGTTCTTTGTCGTTTAATGGAAACACCAATCTGGTACCATTCAAATATTTCGTAAATATTTTAGAAGGACCTTAGAGTTGGCTATATTCACCTAATAAGTGATGGAACATTTTTAGGTGAACCCTTGGACAATCCTTTATGTTATACGATTTTCAATTTTTTGTACCAAAATAACGATTATTATCAGCTCTTGGATTGGTGCATATGCAACAACACCGCAGTAATAAGCTCGAATATAATGGAGTAAATTGTTGATTCAGTAACTATTTTTATATCAGTGATCTTATCCCCCTTAAATTATGTGCTGATTTTGTAACCTGGGCCCGTAGGGTATTTATGTAAATATGTTAAAGAAAGTAATTTTATTGGTACCCGTTAATTTAAATCTTCTACCACCTGGCACTAGATAATGATGAGCCTACAACAACTTCTCTACTGATGCAATATATGTGCCTAGCTTTCTAAAACTGAAATTCTATCCCTAGCTTTTTGAATTTGTATTCTCTCCACTTTAACTTTGATTTAATTTATTTCTTAGAGAAAAGAAGGTGGATAATTACGAACGCAATGGGAATTATCGATAAGCCTCCTGGTTTTTCAGTCAACATAGCCAAAAGTCAAAATCTTTTCACCAAACAATGCAATACAGGTCAGCAAAGCAGAATGTGGAATTCCAAAAATACCCTCGAAATAAATGTTATTCCAAGAGACACACTCGACGACGGTGAGGAGCTTGGCTTTCCTTTATGTATAGTAGTAAAGTAATTATATAAATCCTTTTTTTTTTTTGTAAATAGTTATTTATAAATATTTTTTGGATGATCTGATCATATAAGTTTTTTTACAATATCATATCACCACAAAAAAAAAAGTCTATTTGCAGTGGTTTAATTACAGGTGTTATTATTAACCTCCCCAAATTTGCAGTGGTTACTGATGGGCTGTAAAAAACTGCCGCAAAATGATAGGGGCGAACATTACACCTGAGGTTTTGGAGACGCCGCAACATCAATTAATGGGGGTTGTTGATCATCGCAAAATGTAAAAATAATGTCCGCAAATAGACTGTTTTTTTTTTTGTAGTGTATCAATTTTACTCATTCAAGAACTTGCCTTATTTTTAATATTATAATTTTATTTTTTATGAAGAGTTACCTATAAATATTTTTTTAATGACTTGATAATATCATAAAATTTGATAGTTACTTATAAATATATTTTGGGTGATCAGATCATGTAAAAAAAAATTTATAATATCATATGAATTATACTTATCAATAACTTGTCTTATTTTCAAGATTACAATTTAATTTTATATAAAAATTTATATATAAATATATTTTAAATAATTTAATGATATTGCGAACTTTTTTACGTTGTCAGGGTAAATAAGTTAAAACTCTAATAACAATACAAGTAAAAGGACCATAGTGGTGACACCTATTTCTCAGTATTTATTTATTTATTAAATAAATATGCATGTCTCATTAGAATCGATCTCAAAGGTCATCTTGACTAAATCCAACAAAAGAATGTGCATAATCTTGAAAATGATATGAATTTTCAGAAACAAGCTGAAAATACTCTTCATAGACTTCCATCAACAGCATTTGGCTTTCACCATCAAACTTTGTGCATTCAGTTGGTAGAAGGCAATTATCATTCAGGAGTATTTCATCAATCACCTGAAGCTTCTCATAAATTTCATTGTCATTTTCTTCAAGATTTTGACCAGATGAAGAATAATGGACATTATTGCAATTAGTTTCCTTCTCACTAGCAACTTCACTAGTAGAGCCAGCATTACTTGAAGAACCTGAAAAAGAACCATGCATGTACTCATCAAGGGGTGTCATCTGATAACGTTTCGTAATATTTTTCTTTATATACGTGCGTAAATAATATTTCTTAAGAATTATATATAGTCAAACATCTCTATAACAACCTCGTTTATTTTTAGACAGTTTTTGACTGTTATAACGAGTGTTGTTATAGTGAACGTATATTATATCATAACATGAAAATTGACTCCAAACAAACCTTGGTTGTTAGAGTAAAATATTGTTATAAATTATGCATGTTATAGAGAATTTTGACGGTATACTACTTGAAATAGTATAAAAGTAATTTTTCACTATCAATAGCGTATAAAAGTAGTTTCTAATTTAGTATAGAAAGTAAACCCTTAAAATCAACATATACAGTCCCAAAGCCCCCCACTTACAGTTGACATCGTGATTATTAGCTGATACCGCTTGCGCAGAATTCTGTGTATGCCACTGCTCCTCGGTCTTCTTAGCTACTTGTTCTTTCTCTTCAATATTGTTACAATTTTCTTCAATCTTGCCCTTTTTATTCCTCTTCTTCTTTTTCTTGTAACCTTTTTGGTTAATTTGGGAAGAAACATTTGCTTTCTCCTTTTGTTTTCTAGTGTGTTTTGCAAGAGATTTGTGTATTTTTGGCTCAAGTCCTTCAGATTTGAGTTTCTTGAGAAGATGTGTGTTCCAATAATTCTTTATTTCGTTGTCTGTTCGACCAGATATTCTTCCAGCAATGAGAGACCAACGACTTCCTAGAAGATTATAAAGTCTAACAATAAGATCTTCTTCTTCAGATGTAAAATTACCTCTCTTGATTCCTGGCTTAAGATAATTAACCCATCTTAATCTACAACTCTTGCCACATCTGAGTAGCCCTGAATATACAAACAACATTTAATTATTTAATGGATAGGGATGGTAATGGAGCGGGACAGGTACAAGGCGAGGCGGGTTTCTAGCTATGTGGGGCGAGGCAGGGTGGGCTTGGACTTCGCGGGGGTGGTGCAGTGTGGGGCGAGTTTAACTTTTTTTAAAGAAAACTTTGCGGGTCGTGAGGTGGGTGCTAGAGCACTCACCTAACCGTTTAAATCAAAACAGCTGACGGATGTGTAATGTATATATAATCCATGTATGATATGCATATAGCTCTGTATAATCAGTTCATGTATGTTATAAGGTTAATTATACCAAAAAAGTTTGATTAGTTAACTTGAAAAATGAAGTAGTAACCTATTATGACCGGTTAAATTTTACTAATGGTATAAAAACATTAAACTGATGTTAGTGTGTGATACTGCAACTTAAATCTTTACCTCATACTAGTGGTCAACAGAAACAAATGCTTCTGGCATAGAATAATTTAAACATAAAATAGAGAAAATCACATTATCAATATCGTACACTTTGAAGGAAAAAGAAAAAAAACAGATCATCGTGCTATACTGAATGATGGATCCGCCCCTGACTACTGGGTTCGGCGAAACCCGGTGTCGAAGCTCTAGCTCCGCCCGACTGAATAGTAATCGAATTCACTAACAGTTAACTCTAGGAAAATTATTAACATGTGATTTAATTAACCACGTATTCTGGAGTCTTTAATAGAAGCCAAAAACTTCATTATCATTAGAGCATAGGGAAATTTTTCTTCTCTTTTATTGTCATTCTTATTCAAACAATGGACGATTCAACCCACTTACGGGCTCGACTGAATTCAGTATTCCACGGTTGAAATGTATGTGTGTGCAATTAGAAGCCATTCTTTCACCTCAGAATGCACAATGTCTAAATTCTGATCCGCCACTGTATAAAATCTGGGCTTGAAAAGAAGGTAAGTAAAAGGGGAAGGTAAGTAGTATTCACCACCAAAAACCCGTGTTTTTACTACTGAACATTTCTATCAGAAATTTAAGACTTCTGACAGAAGGCCATCGGAACAGTTCCCGTCCAAAAATATTCGGTCGAAAAATAGAATCAAAGAAAAAAGTGATTACCAGCTTTCATAGGAAGAGATCTCCACCCAACTTCTCCATGTTCTTTAATATAATTAGTAAGTAGCATATCTTCTTTTGCAGACCATTTACCTTTCCTCAGACCTTCTTTAGAACAACAGGGTTTTCTTCCCATTACTGTTCTTATTCACCAAATGAAGTTGAATTTCAGAGACAACGAGGGTTTAATTTGGTAGTAATATTTTAAAGCTGATTTCAGAGACAATCAGGGATTTGTGTTAATGGTCAAGCACAAGAAAGAGAGACAATCTTAAATCCATCTGGAGAGAGTATATATATATATATATATATATATATATATATGTTAGTACGAAGAAGAAGGTGAACTAGGTCTACAAGTTAATTAAACTATTTCCCACATGTAATGTGTATTTTTTTAAGTCTATTTAAAAAGTATTACTCCATCCGTTTCAGTTTATGTGAACTTATTTCCTTTTTTGTCGTTTAAAAAAGAATGATCCCTTTCTAAATTTGGAAATAATTTTGCCTAAACTTACAATTCTACTATTGATGAGAAACTTTTATAACCACACAAATACTCTGGGTCCCTTTTTGACTTGTTTAGGACCACAAATTTCAAAAGTCTTCATTTTTTCTTAAACTCCGTGTTCATTCAAACATGTTCACATAAATTGGAACGAAAGGAGTACGTTTTTATATTTAGTACTCCATCCATTTTATTTAGATGAGATAGTTTGACCATGCACGAAGTTTAAAAAAAATAGACTTTTGAAATTTTTGGTATTAAAAGCTTAAGTGGTAAAAACTTTGTGGGACCATAAAATTTTGTGTAATTATAAAAGTTTCTCGTTAAGGGTAAAATGAGTAAATTGAAGATTTTTATAGTTGAATTAATTCCAATAGTATAAATATGTCATTTTTTTTAACGGACCAAGAAAGAAAGTATATTATCTAAATTGATACAGTGGGGGTAGAATTTTATTCCCGATATTATCATTCCATCCTTAATGACACTCTGATAGGAATGGCGATATGTTTAAAATCACAAGAGTTAAAAGAACATTATTCATGTGTTATCGACATTTTTAATTTAAAAGCACAGATTTTTTTAAAAAAAAATTTACATTCTTATACATCATATTCAATCAAATTAAGATACGTGAAAAGAAAAAAAGAAAAAACAACATATCTTTCACGTGCTGGCATAAAAAGGAAAAACAACATTATTTTCCCCAAAAGGTATATAAAATTTTCTGTCTAAACATGTACAGGACAAAACCAATTTTCAGAAATAAGAAACTGTTTACTTTGAAATTGTTGCCACCCAAATATCTGTGTCTTTGAAAACTCCTCGTTCTAATAATCATTGCTTTTCCCCGAGTTCTATGCAAAAGTATTGAGATGACAAAGATGACCCTTTTAAGTTTAAGATAACTTTAAAATGGTCTCTTAAATATATTTTGAGCATTTTTGGTCCTTTACGCGTGGCAAAAGCAAGCATTTTCAGTTTTCATCAAATATTTAACAAACTCTGCCCATTAAATTTAACGAAAATTATGGAGAAAAAAAAACTAATTAGAAAAACTAGGGAAGTCAAAAATACTGTGACAACAAAAATTGTACCAAACACTACAAATAGGGGGAAAAAAGTACATCAGGTGTGCTATTTGTACACCATGCCCGTTACAATTTTAAATTTAAAAAAATAATATTTTAAGATCTTTTATATGTAAAAGACATATTTCTTGCGTGTAAAAATAAATCTCACATGTGTAAAACAAAAGATAGGATCATAAAACTAAAAACAAGTTTGTAAAGAGTCAAAAAACCAATTGACCACGCCAAAATCAGACAAACATAATAAAAAAAAGATAAAAATTACACCTCCTAGTTAGAGTTCCCGTTATATCTTTCTTTTCCAGAGTACCCATTGAATCTAAGTATCTAACAACCAGCATTTGTTAACTCTTTAATGGACACCAAAAATGCGTATCTTTGATAAAATTAACATATCAAAACTGTTCAGGAGTGGTATATGTATGGGATTATTTTAAACCTACATTTGGAGCAAATGACAAAAATGGCCTGTCTCATACATAAATTATGGTTTGTTTAAGCATAAATTGAATCATTTAATCTAATTTAAAATACATTAAACTGCAGCTCGTTTGTTTCTCAGTTCCTCTTCAAAGGAGCTGCCCTTTTCTTTTAGAAGGAATACTTAAATAATGAAAAAGAAATTACTACCTCAGTCAAAATTAAAATAGAGAAATTTTCTATAAACAAGAAGTAACGACCTGACCGGTCGTTTTGAGCTCTAACGCGTTGTTCGGCGATTTGAGGCATCGAGTAGCTTCACTTCAGGTAATATGACTTGTACGTGCGGTCGGAATTGAGTTTCGCGAAGTTCGGAGCTGATTTGGAAAGAAAATTCTAAATTCAGAAGCTTTAAGTTGGAAGAGTTGACTAAGGTTTGCCTTTTGAGTAAACGATCTCGGAATCGTGATTTGAAGGTTCCAATAGGTTGGTATGATGATTCTAGACTTGGGCGTAAATTCGGATTGAGTATCGGGTCGCCCGGGAGCATTTCGATGCTTATTGTGAAAAGTTGGCATTTTAAAGGTTTTAGAATTTTCTAAGTTTGGTTGTTTTTGTATTATCGATGTCCATTCGGGGTTTCGAGCCTTGGAATAGGTCCTTATCGTGATTTGTGACTTGTGCATAAAGTTTGGCATCATTCTGGAATGTTTAAGTATGAATCAAACGCGTTCGTCGAAGTTTGAATGTTTGAAAATTTAAAGAAAGGTTCGATCGTTGATTCGTACTTTTGATGTTGTTTGGTGTGATTTGAGGCCTCGAGAAGGTTCGCATGATGCTTTGGTAGTAGTTTGTGTAATTGGACGGGGTCCCGAGGGCCTCGGGTGTGTTTCAGATGTATTTGGGTTGTGTCGCGGTCTTATTTGATATTTCAACGTCGTTTTCTTGGGTATAAAGGATACCATTAGACCCGTATCATAATTACGGAGCTATAGTAAAAAAAAATCGTCGAATTCCGATGTCGTATGCGAGAGTTATGTCCATTTTCGTGTCGGACAAAAAAATGCTCTACGCAAATGCGAAGGTGATGAAGAAAAATCATCTCGAGAGTGTTGAATTTTAGTATTTTGGGTATATCTTGAGTTCTAGAGCTCCGTTTGATGTGATATTCATGGCATTGTTCTCGTCTCAACAAGGGGTTAATATCTTACCTCTATTTTGATGTCTATCTATGATTATTTCCGTTGGTTATTATTTTTATACGAGTTTGGATTGTAGAAATTGGAGTTTTGAGTCCTAAAGTTGAGAAATAGTAAATCCTTCATCCGAGAGTCGATTCATGGATGAAATTGGATGATTTCCTGGATACAAAGTTATGAGTAATATTTATTTCTAATAATTTTAGGAATCCGGGCACGTGGGCCTGAAGGTTTACTTTGTTGACTTTTTGAGCGAAGTTGGAATTTTTTATGAATTGATTAATTATGAGTATCAAAATGTATTTGTATTGGTTTGTACATTGTTTGCCTAGTTTTGGATCGATGGCTATGGTTTGAGGTGTTAGAGAAGCGCGGGAGTCGGTTATGGAACTTCGGGCGAGGTAAGTCTCATGTCTAACCTTGTGAGGGGGAAACTAACTCCTAGGTGATATAATTATTATGTGCCACTAGTTGTGGGTTGCTACGTGCGCACGAGGTGATGGAGTCCTTACGTAGCTAAAGCATATTTTGGTCCAGGTAGACTTAAGACTTTATCATGTAATATTTGAAGTGTTTGGACTCATTTTGCTAGCTTAATTAATCGAAATTATAACTAGAATTGATTTAGAAACATATAAATATACTAGGATGAAATTTATCATCTTGAGTTGTTGCCAAGATATTTGATAAACGTAAAGGGGTATATATATTATTATGCACCTGTATATGTGTTGTAAGCATGTGACTCGTAATTCGAAAAATTTCTTCCTTTCTTGTGGAGCGGGTCGAATGCCTAGGTAGTATAATAGATGCATCTATGCTTCGTACCGCTCGACTCTCTGCAGTGTGCCCATTATTCTGGATCGAGCCGAACGACCTCGGCATAACCGTGCGTTATATCGCCGGCTGTCCAGATGTTCACGAGATTATCCTTCCACTGATGTCTAGACTTTTATATGGTAGTCCTTATCCATTTGATGTTGTCACTTGATATATCTGAGTTGTTGAGGTAGAATGCAAGACTGAGAATATCATACCCTTTAAAAGAAATTTTGGAAGATTATGTAACTTACATATTTACCCCATTATTGTTGTGTGCTTGATATTTGCTTATGATTTATTATATCGCTTTTTTGAACCTCTAGTAAGTATCGATGTCAACCCCTTGTCACTACTTTTCCTGGTTAGGCTAGATACTTACTAGGTACACGTTGATTTACGTACTCATGCTACACTTCTGCACTAAATGTGCAGGATCTAAGGTTCAATTGATGGTCATCTTGGCGCGTAGGCACAACTGTTGAGGAGACTTTATGGTGAACTGCATTCCAGACTACGTATCGCAGTCGACAGAGTCTCCACCGTACCATTTACTATATCCTGTATTATTTACATTCCAGATAGATATTGTATTATTATTGTACTCCTTAGTGAATGCTCATGCACTTGTGACACCGGGTTTTGGGATGTTTTAAAAGTTGTTTGTAATTTTTCTTAACATTTATAAACTTTTATTATCTATTACGTTAAAATTTAAGTTTCCATGATTTTAATGCGTTGATTTCTTTATCTAATAAATTCACTATTTCGAGAATAATAAAGTCCATAATTAAGTTGGTAGTTCACCGTTGGCTTACCTAACGACTTCGTTGGGCGCCATCATGGCCTATAGTGAGCTTTGGGTCGTGACAGCTAGGTATCAGAGCTCTAGGTTCACTTGGGTCTCACGAGTCATGAGCAAGTCTAGTAGAGTCTGGCGGACCCATACATAGACGTCTGTACTTATCTTCGAGAGTCAATAGGGCTGTTAGGAGCACTTCCCTTCTTGATTCTTCTTCGTGAGAATTGATTCCATTGAAGCTTATGCCTTAATTTCCTTCTTACTCAATCTTATGCGACGTGGAGCGCTTGTCATCAATTGAGCATCGAGGAGTTGTAGGGGTACTGCAAACGTGGTGTAGGATGTTTCTCCCTACATGTTCGGGCAGTCTATTATTGCTGCCTTGCGGAAGGATGTTCTGTTGTTTCAGCTCAGTATCTATATTTCCTATGGTTTCGAGGTTATGCAGAGATTATTATGATGTTCATGGGTTGTTATCCCACAATGTTGCTGTAATGGTAGAGTTCTTGTTTATGTGTCGAGGACGTGAATGACTCTAAAGGAGGACTTCTCAGTGTTTGTTTTAGAGGTCTGGCATTTAATTCAAGCGGAGGAAAGGCAATCGGACTATTGATGTTCAGGGTTTGGTTGATGGAGTAACGAGACTTGGTATTTTCGAGCGGGGTGGAATTCCCATTCGTGATGTGGTGTCGTGGTCATTGTTTGAACACATTAAGGCTCGCCAGTGTTATGCTTTTCTTTGATTTTACTTCGCGGCATGGTGTTGTGAAATGGTGCCTGAGAAGCGGTTGTTAGAGATGGCAGTGTGTAGCAGTATCAGAATCGAATCTGTATTTCTAATACTGATGGCTCAAAATAAATATGATCTTCGAGGAGGATTAGAGTTTGTGGCAATTTATTAGTTCACGTGCTACAGACATGGATTTTGATTTGTGGCAGCATTTAGGTAGCACAAGACGAAGAAGGACATGGTGGGAGGTGTATCACAGTGGTTTAATTGCTAGCAGGTCAAGTATGAAGAGTAGAGATCGAGAAGTTGCTTAAAGGAGATGATTTAACCGAAGTGGGAGTAGCAGAGTACCATATGGATTATGTGGTAGGATAGTCACATGCCTTGAGAAAAGTTTAGAGCGATTTGGGAATCAACTCTTTGCTTAAAAAAATAGGGCAAGTCAAGTAAATAAGCAGTGATCTGAACCAAAGCACAAGCTTTATGGTGGACAATGACCAAGTCCATAAATGCCATTTGGGACGGTGGCTACTGCACTGAGGAAGGATATATGATAGAAAGGAGTTTGCTTGGAATGAAGATGGGTGTAAAAGCTTGATTATCATTATGGGATGCAACGTGACTTCGAGTTTGGAATGTATTGTCGGACTTTCAATTGATCTCAATGAGGAATGAACATGCTTCTATAGCTGATGGACGAGCATGGGCTCAGGAGGGGTTTGTTGATTTCGTGGTAGTTCTAGCCAGGGCAATGTCATTGGACAATGTTGAAATGGAACCCCAAAAGTGGTTTATCTCCTGTGAGCGGGTTAACAGTTGCGTGATTTTGATGAAGTTTCTACGAAGAGTTCTACTTACTACCCGATAGAAAGTCGACATGTGATTGCAGATAATAATTCGGAATGTCCATGAAATGTTTAACAAGAGACCACAAGAAATTTGGTTTGTTGGCGGTGGGAGATCATGGTAATTTAGAAGGAGAAATCTTTGTGGGTTCTATATTATGTGATGGTAGATTAAATCTAAGTGGGCGAGTCCACCGTCTATGATTGGATCACGTGATTGTCTGCTTGTGCGGTTTCTGGTTATCGGTGCATAGGTGGATCATTTATGACTAAAAAATAAAATATCAAGGATAATTCAAGCAAAGAACTTGATGAATGTGTGTTATTTCGCCTTATCGATTCATGTGAAGGTTTTGGGAAGACTCAAAGTTTATGCTTCTTGTAGATGTGATTCATCCGGTTGCTTCTTTGTGAGTGTTCATGTGCTAACAGAGCGTTAGAGTTTTATTATATTCGGGATCGGGTTAGAGTGTGTGACTCTCAACAACGGTTTTAGTGGGTTCAAGAATTAAAGTGCAGTGCCTAAGGATTTCGGGTCCATTTTGTGGTTAAGGATTGAGATTTTGCAGTGGGTTATGAAAGGGATTTGGAGTGTTTTATGTTATCATCTGGTATGCGGTGCAGTATTGATAAATGAGAGGAAATTACTTCGGATGCGTATAGGATCTTTTCAGAATGGTTGTACCAGTTGGAGGTGCTATTGTGCGCATAATGAGGGTATGAGATGGTTCACGAGTATTGAGATGATGTGGTCTCGTAAATTAGGTCACTCAGGATGAATGTTGTTGGGTTACATATGTTTTGAATGGAGCTATTATTATTTCTAAGGCAAGGCAAGAGTAAATTGGAAGAAGTTGGGTCGGTTAGTAATGGTTGAATGAGCATGATTGTGGCAATGATCAGTTCCTTTGGCATGTTAAGTTATACATGTGGTTTGTGGTTCTACGTGGGGGCTTAACAGCCACCATAATTTGATTGATTTGGGAGGTATTTGATTCAAATGGCCTTGTTGTGTAAATGGATTTCGCAAGAGTTATGGCAGTTTAGACCACGACTTGAAGTTTGTATTTTCTACGGTGATGGGAATTCAGTTGCGTGTCGCAACGATTCTTCTTAAATGAGTTAAGTGAAAGGTTTCTAGCCAATGAAGTTTTTATTCTACTAGTAGTTCAGGGGTTATGATGAATTCTTGTACTCTCGCGGCCTCATCATAGGTGCGAGCGCCATGAGAATTGGAAGTTGAGGATCACAGTTGTTGCTCAGTGTTGATAAGAATATCACGAGCTCGGATGAGCAGGGAAGAATTCAGATATTCAGAGTAAGCTGGCATTTCCTTTAGTGTTACCTGAGAATTGTGTTCTGTGTAAGAGGCTTTGTGTATTGAAATGTGGATGCTTGGCCAGTATTATATAAATAGCATGGTCAATTGTCACGACCCAAACCTATGGGCCGCGACGGGCACCCGGTACCTTACTCAACCGAGTACCAATATAACGTATCTTTTCATGTCATACTATCATAGATAACTAAGCCGCAAGGCTGTGGTGCGATAGGTAGAATACAACATGTGATACTAACTTATACATAAGACATACAGGCCTATGAGACTAAAATAACCACTCGTATACTGAACATAGGCCGACAAGTCCATATAATCTGTCTACAAGCCCCTAAGAATACATAATTTTCATAAAGGTCGGGACAGAGTCCCGCCATACCAAACAATACACGTCTAAATCATACTAACCAAACAAGCAACTCCGAAGCAAATGGAGCACACCAACATCTTCCGCTGAGCTGATATCGTACTTAAAGGGCTCTCGACCTGTTTATCGGGACATGCGGGCATGAAACGCAGCGTCCCCAGGCAAAAGGGACGTCAGTACGAATAATGTGCATAAATAAGTATATAACAGACATGGAAGAAATATAGAGTAAATGACTCAACCTGTAAGTCTGGATAACTCTGTAATTCATGAAATAATTATAGTGTCATGCATATGCGTATGAATGTCATGTCGTGCATAGGTACATGTTTCATAACATCATCAGGCCTCTAAGGTCATCCCATCATATTATCTCGGCCATTGTGTGCAAAATCATCAATGTATACCAGTTGATTAGGTGGTGGTGCGTATATAACGCCATAACCTTTCCCATATCCCATATATATATATATATATATATATATATATATATACACGCGTGTATAACACCATCTAGTCATGGGTCAATGTGCGTGTCTAAATGCATGAAATACAGATGAAATACGTTACCAACTTACGTATTTTTGAGACCCATGAACAGATGATAGAATAATATGACATATGGGAGAATAAGAATATACACATCTCTAGCATTTCTACGAATATAGTAATTTATGGACGTTGTGCATTTGCTCGTTTTGCTTGTGTCATATAGATCAAGCCAAAAGAAAGAAGCTATAGAATTAATTTACCTGGAGTAGAAAAAAATCCGTATGATATTTTTAGAAAAAGTTACACCGCGCTCTCTTAGAATTGTAAAATCATGTTGCATCTTCACTTGCATTCTTGGACGTTGGTGGATCTGGTGTCAGATTGCAAGATTCTTCTAAATTACCCTCTAGCGCTATATATTATAATTCCACGTTCAGTTTTGTACACTGAAATGGTGTATAACTAAAATGTCTGCTTATAATTGTTATGAGTGGAAAAGGAAAAGATACCTATGGAGAGCAAAGCACCATCTCAAGTACCAATCTCTTCTTCATACGAACAGCTCTTTCTAATTGGACCTACAACTATTACATGTCCATTTCCATTATTCAATTCATTCCCATTAGCAGAGAAAGATATTTCACCCAAGTTGGATTCCTTTTGATGCGTAAATTCATGCATCCAATCTAATGCATTTATTTACAATAGTTGGTCCAATAAATTCATGTTTGATTTATTTTGTGTCACCTCTTCCTTTAGGCTTGATTAGTTGGTAATTTGTTGTCACACTTACATACCCCCACATGTATAGTTTTCCCCTTATAATTATCCAACAAATTTTACTTAAATATTTATCAACAAATCCAATAATTAATAAATTACCCACATAATTAAGAATTATCTTAATTTACTTAAAATACTATTCACTTTTAATATACTTTATAGACCTTACTATCACGGTCATGTGGTACCTTGTATGACACTAGTCCATAAATTTCGGGTATTTTAGCTCGGACCGTATTTTATCCCAAAATGTCAAACTTCGATGAAAATTCATTTTCTTCGATTTTCTTTCCCTCTCACCTTCACGAATTTACTCATCACTTGTTTGAAATAGCATAATGCTTGTAATCTCAAAATAATCTCATTCCCGAACTTACGTCGATTAACTTACGATGAAACTTTAACATACAAAAAATGCGGGATGTAATATCTCATTTTCGAGTTATGGCGTACTTTCACATACGAAAACATGAGGTGCAACATTGATGTCCATTAATGTTCAGATTTTACTACCTAGTGCAGAAGGTTGTGGGAGTATATCCCATGGGAAGATTGTATAAGTAGGACGTGTTAGTCATTCGATTGTTGGAAACTTAAATCAGGTATGGAGATTTTGATACAATTGCAAATGAGAGAGATTATGACTTAGAGGCACTCTATTTCTTTGGTTGCAGATTGTGGAGTTTTGTTTCGGATTTGACGGTTACTCTTATGTGCCATGAATAAGGTCATTGTGGATTCTTGGAAGGTTATTGGCCCAGTATGGGATGATCAGAATCAGTTTGAGGTCTGCTAGTAGATCTAATGTGAATGTATGCTCTACGACATGTCGGATGTGTTCATTCAACATAACCCTGTTTATAGAGGAGTCTTCGGGTGTAGAATGTTATTCTTGTTCAGTTATCCTATGTAATACTATATTATGCATATGAGTTATGAGACGGCTTGATTATTCGCATGTGTTGTGTTCATGTGTAGCTTGTCGTTATTGCACCTTAGTAGAACTCGAGTTTTGTAGCGCATATAGCTATTTGTATCCCTAGAGTCGTATTTATGCACTTGGCGTGCTTGTGGATGATATTCAGGTATTTTGTAGGTATACGCATTATGGCTTGATGGGTATTTCCTTTTCTATTATTATGTGTAGATCAGGTGGAACGCCGCCACAGTTATGTTGTTTGGATCAGGTTGCACGTCGTAATGGTATCATGTGTGGGTTAGGTTACACGCTGAAACAGTGATGTTGGGTACAATTCCCTATACTTATTTCTGTCTATTGTGTTTCTCATTCCTTGAGAAAGGTTCATAGCCTCTTTTTGGCTATTTTATTTGTTACGCGGGCTGGGTAGTTCTTTTCAAGAGTTCGTTCTTCCTTATGTTTTACATTCGAGTTGTAGCTTGTTGGCTCTGTATGAGATTTTACACGGTGTTTGAGGCATCTTATTGCACGAGCAGCTTGTACTAGGTGAGACGAGGTCATTGGACCTGAGATTAGTGCGATCAAAGTTATGTAAGGTATATGAAAGAGAAAATATTATTATTTAGTTCAGAATGAGGCAATGGTTCTTGTCAAGAGGAGAGACTCCATGATTTATTGATTCAGCAGGTGGTTATGAGTTTCTTCTCATCTCTTTCGTCGTGGCAGTATTACGAGGATTGTAAATTGGGCTTATATGTGTTAGGGGGTGTATTGCGGGCATTTGATTCCTGTAATTGCAGCTATTGTGGCCGGGTGATGTTATTATGGGCAACTGACTTGTGTGGTGCATGGTGTGATTTCAGCATACGTGCATGATCATGTTTTGGCACAGTGTATAGTGATTGATGCGGTGTTCGTATGTTAAAATCAGGTCATCTGGAGAATTTCAGACGTCAGAATTTGGTTCTAAGGATTGTTAGCTAAGGTTATAAGGAGGATCATCAGTCTGGCTAGAGCTACTGTGCTCACATGGGTTGTAGTGGCACGGGTTGGTGCACTAGGTGTTAAACAGTGATTTTGGACTACTTAGAAACAGTTCATGACACGTTCGAGGACGAATGTATGTTTAAGTGGGAAAGAATGTAATAAACCGAACGGTAGTTTTGAGCTCTAGTGCGTCATTCGACGGTTTTAGGCCTCGAGTAATTTCTCTTAAGGTATTATGACTTGTATGTGCGGTCGGAATTGAATTCAGGGAAGTCCGGAGTTGATTTGGAAAGAAAATTCTAAATTCGGAAGCTTTAAGTTGGAAGAGTTGACTAAGCTTTCACTATAGAGTAAATGATCTCAGAATCAGGATTTGAATGTTCCAATAGGTTTGTATGATGATTTCGAACTTGTTCGTATGTTCGGATTGTGTATCGGGTCGCCCGGGAGCATTTCGATTCTTATTTTGGAAAGTTGCATTTTGAAGGTTTTAGAATTTTCTAAGTTTGGTTTGAGATGGATTTTTTTTTATCAATGTCCGTTAAGAGTTTCAAGCCTTGGTATAGGTTCGTATCGTGATTTGTGACTTATGCGTAAAGTTTGACATCATTCAGGAATGTTTAAGTATGAATCAGACGCGTTTGTCAAAGTTTGAATGTTTGGAAGTTTAAAGAAATGTTTCGATATGCGATTATTAGTTTTAATGTTGGTTGGTGTGATTTGAGGCCTCGAGCAAGTTTGTGTTATGTTTTGCGACCAGTTTGTGTAATTGGACGGGGTCCCGAAGGCGTCAAGTGTGTTTCAGATGTGTTTTGATTGTGTCGCGCTCTTATTTGATATTTCGATGTCGTTTTATTGGGTATAAAAGATACTATATTGACCAAATAACCTTTAATTTGTGATTGGATTGAACCATTAGATCCGTATTATAATTACAGAATCATAGCAACAAGAATCATCGAATTCTGATGTCGTATGTGAGAGTTATGCCCATTAATTGTCAGACAAAATTGTTGGTTTCTGGTGCAAAGCTTTGTTCTTCGCGAATGCGAAGAAGGATTTCTTGGTTGACCATTCAAAGTGAAGAATTTCTCTTCACGAACGTGAAGATCTCGCGAGGGGGATGAAGAAAAATCATCTGGACAGTGTTTTAAACCGAGAATTTTAGTATTTTGGGCATATCTTGAATTCTAGAGCTCTGTTTGAGGTAATTTTCGCGGAGTGGTTCTCGTCTCAACAAGGGAGTAAATATATGACCTTTATTTTGATATTTCTCTGTGATTATTTCCGTTGGTTATTAAATTTATCCAAGTTTGGATTGTAGAAATCGGGATTTTGAGCCCCAAAGTTGAAAAATGGTAAATCCTTGATTCGAGGGTCGATTCATAGACGATATTGGATGATTTATAGACCCTTAAATGCCTCTTGTTATCTATTCTGTTAAAATTTAAGTTTTCATAATTTTAATTCATTGATTTTTTTATCTAATAAAATTCACAATTTCGAGAATTATAAAGTTCATAATTAAGTTGGTAGTTCACTGTTAACTTGCCTAACTGCGACGACGTTAGGCGCCTTTACGCCCTATAATGAATTTTGGGTCATCGCACAAAATGCCACCTATAAGTTCTGCAATATTAATCCCATATACACACACCCCAAAAATACAAAGATATCATTCTTTTCTCCTCCTTTTTTCCCTATGATTGGTGGGGGCCGATGGGAGAAATTAAGAGAAGGCATTTTAAACGTTTTAAATAATTAAACAAAAGGCAATAACAATGTTACGTACTAAGTCCAAATTATTAAATACTTATATATTACACTTACTTGAAATTAGTCGACAAAAAATTAAAATAGAAAACTTATAACTAAAATCAAACCTAATAAGAGGCAAGTTTAAACTAATTTCACATATAGTTTCTTTTGAAATTTATTTTTCTAGTTTTTTGAAATGCAAAATCTTTTATTTAATTTTTGATAATCGATTTCTTCTAATAGTTATCGACAAAAAAAGTCAATCCACTTAATATTTTTTAATACATTATTGATCTTAGATTTAAAAAAAATTAATTTTCAAATTTGAGAAACTTCTTAAACAACTGTTACATAAATGATTAGCATTATGCTAATCTCTTCTTGAATCTTATTATCATGATCTAATTAATCAGCTGTCATAATTTTGTTATTGGGCGTTATTGATTTGAACACCTAAGAATTCTGAGATCGTGATTGAAATAGAAAATAAACACCCTCTATTATTAAATGTTTCGTTACGAGATCAAAGAATTTATAAAATTTGATGGAAGAACACGTAAGTACGCAACAGTGAGATCGTCATTTATTCTGATTGAATTGAAAGATCCAAGAAATCGTGATCTATATAGATAATTTATTGCATGTCCTTTTAATGCATAACATAATGTCAGATCTTTAATTTTTAAAAATTAGAAAAATATTTAATGCATGTTATTTTAATATATTTTTACATATCATGTTAATCAATACATCTTAAAAACTAGAAAATATTTATCATGTTATCTAATACACCTACTATAACATAAAAGTTCGATTATACAGGAAGATTGCCGATTCACTGGAATTTAATAGAGTATTGTTATTTGTTCTGAAAAAACAGTCTTGAGTACTGTAGCCCCGTTCACCCATTTATTACTTGTTTTCTGTTCAATTATGTTTATGTGACTTGTCGGGACGGTTGGTTTGGTTCCGGGGATGCTTTGGAATGAATTGTGACACTTAGTCCTAAGGTTGGAAACCTAAATTGAAAGACTTGACCGGACTTATGAGTAAACGACTCCGGAATGGTGTTTTGATGATTCCGATAGCTTCGTATGATGATTTTGGACTTAGGAGTATGTCTGGATTTTGATTTGGAGGTCCGTAGGTCGTTTTGGCTTGAATTGCCGAAAGTTGGAAAGCTGAAGGTTTGGAAAGTTGAGAAGTTTGACCGAGAGTTGACTTTGTTGTTACCGGGCTAGGATTTAGTTACGAGAGTTGGAATAGGTTCGTTGTATCATTTATGACTTGAGTGTAAAATTTCAGGTCAATCGGAGTTGATTTGATGTGTTTCGGCAGTGGTTTTAGAAGTTGGAAGTTCAATAGTTTATTAGGCTTGAATTGGGGTGCGATTCGTGTTTTCGATGTTGTTTGATATGATTTGAGGCTTCAACTAAGTACGTATGATGTTTTACGATATGTTGGTATGTTTGGATGGGTCCCGGGGGCTCTGGTGTGATTCGGATCATGTTTAGCTCATTGTTGGACTTTTAGGACTGTTGTTATGTCTGGTTCTAATTTCCTTATACACGATCACAAGGGGAGGTCCGCGACCGCGAAGGGTTGTTTGGGTGATTGGTGAAGTTGGTCTATGCGTTTGCACAATTTGGTCTGCGATCGCGAACCTTGGAGAGTTAGTGCTACGCGAACGCGTAAGAGGTGTTGTGTTCGCGATGAAGGAAAATGAGACCTAGGATGTTAGATGTGTTGTTTTACGCAATCGCATGTGTGTTCGTGATCGCGTACGTTTGGGGAATTAGTCACCGCATTCGCGATGGAGTCTTTGAGTTCGCGAAGTGTATTTTTGAGGGCAGCGTCTTTTATTCTCGCGATCGCGAATAGGAACAACTGGGTAGACTATTTAATTTCAAAAACGAAGGTTAGAGTATTATTTCAAATTTGGACTTGGGGAGCTAGGCTAGGGACGATTTTTGAGAGGGATTTCACTACAAATCAAGAGATAAGCTATTTTTGATCACTTTGGTCCAATAATATTGAAAACCTTCTGATTCCTACACCTAGATTATATGTTTTTAAGGTAAAATTTGGGGGATTTTGGTCTAGGAATTGGAGAGTATGATTTGGGGGTTTGAGGGTCGATTTTTGGTAGGAATTAGATGACTTTGGTATGGTTGGACTCGTTATTGAATGTGTGTTTGAATTTTGTGAATTTTGTCGAGTTCTGAGGCATGAGCTTGAGGTTGACTTTTTGAATTTGGCTAAAGAACTTAGCTTTATCGTATGGGACCAATCCCTATAGCTTGTATTGATTATATTAAGTTGTCTGTGACTAGATTCGAGTCGTTTGGGGGACGATTCGTGAGGCAAGGGCTTGTTGGAGCTGTGATTTACGCAGTTCGAGGTAAGTAACACTTCTAAACTTGGTACTGAGGGTATGAATCTCTGGAATGTGTGTTATGTGGTTGGTGTTGAGGTGACGTACATGCTAGGTGACGAACGTGTGGGAGTGCATCGTGGTAATTAAGACTCAGTTGATTCTGTGGTACTGTGTAGTTATGAAATCTTGTTGTTATCTATGTAATTCCTACGTGTTAGAGTAACAGAGCTATGATCCATGTTAGAAATCATATTTAGATTATATACTTATTCTGTTGGGACCCAATGAGGTCATTTCTGCTGTTGAGTTATTTGTTTAAATTGTAATTATGTACTCAGTCACATTCATATATTTGCATATCATATCTCAGTCTTTGTTATCATTTACTATTACATCATGTTATCATTGTTCGGGCTGAGTGGTGTGAGATTTGTTTGACGTGAGACTAGAGAGATTGATGACTGAGTTGGGTCTGGGAGCCAGATTGTGAGTGATATCTATAGGATCGGGCTGCATGCTGCAACGGTTATTTATGGGATCGGGATGCACGCTGCAACATGCCTTATTGGTCATTTATGGGATCGGGATGCACGCCAAAACAATCTTTATTGACTCATTATGGGATTGGGCTGCATGTCGCAGCAGGCCATGTTGGCTGTATATTAGTGCTTGGGCAGGATCCCTCCCTCCGGAGTCCAGACATACCAGTGTGAGCGCAGGTACCATACGATGTTGAGGGATTAAGTGTAATGGGTGGGGGTTAAGACAATTAGATTGAATACTCTGAGAGCGTGAATACCTGGGAGTATCACTGTGATGCATTGCATTTGATATGCATATTTAACATGTAGACATAGAGATGTAACATTTCTCATGCTAGTTGTACTTGGCATATTTTATCAGTGTTCAACTTAGATTGTTAAACTTGAAAGCATGTCTACATTTCTGTACTGTGTACGAACTGATTATGAGATTTCTCTGGGTTATTATTGTCATTTCCCTGTTATATCTGCACTGTCATTATCTGGATTCAGATTGTACCTTTCTGATCTCGTCACTACTTTCAGTCCAAGGTTAGTCCTATTACTTATTGAGTACTTTGGGTCGGTTGTACTCATACTACACTCTGTACTTTGTGTGCAGATCCTGGTACATCTCGACACGGTGGTAGCTAGATTTGGTGCAGTATCTGCTCGGAGACTATTGAGGTAGCTGCTATGACGCTCGCAGACCTCGACGCTCCTTCCTTTTAGTTTTATTCTGTAATGTTCTATTTTTCAAACAGTTGTATTAGAGATTTAGACTATCTTGACACTTAGTAGCTCATGTACTCAGTGACACCCGAATTTTGTGGATTGTTGTAATGAGTCACAATTGTTCTTATCAATTATTTATGAGAATTTTACTGTTGAACTTATTAAATCATGTTCTTAATTAAAAATGCGTAGTTATTTTGTGGTTGTCCGCTTGCCTAGTAATGTGATAGGCACCATTAAGGCATGTTAAGATTTGTATTGTGACAAGTTGGTATCATAGCACTAGGTTACTTAGGTCTTGCGAGTCATGAGAAGATTTAGTAGAGTCGTGTGGATCGGTACGGAGACACCTGTACTTATCTTCGAGAGGCTAACGAACCATTAGGAAACTTCTCTTTCTTGTATTCTTATCGTGCGAATTTTTTGATTCCAGAAACTAAACTTCTATTATCCTATTCTCTTACAGATGGTGAGGACACGCGCGACCGGATCGTGCGGACGACCAACAGTACTACCAGCTAGGGCTGCAAGAGGCTGGGGCTGAGGTAGAGGCCGAGGTGCAGATCGTATAGCAGCTAAAGCAGCACATGTGGAGCCACAAATTGCTCCATTTAGGAGCAAATACCGGATGTGGTTGAGACGGTCGGACTAGCTCAGGCACCAGCTATACACATTGTGATTCAAGGCCTTTAGGAGGCTCTGCCCAGATATCGACTGTATGCACTAGCCCTTCTCAAGCGGTTTCAGTTCAGATTGTACCAGTCACTTCTCAGGCCGGGGGAGGTGCTCAGACTCCCGCTGCCCGTACTCCAGAGCAGGTAGTTCAAGGGCTTCAGACATTGGGGTACTACCCGCCCAGCCGGTTGCAGCTGCTCGGGCCCAGGTTACTCCACCTATGAGTGTCGAGGAGCAAAAGAGATTAGAGCGGTTTGGGAGGCTCAGGCCTTTAGAATTTAGTGGGGCTGAGCAGAGGATGCTCAGGATTTCTTAGACAGATACCAGTGGATCCTTCGCACGATGGGTATTCTTGAGACTAGTGGAGTCTCATTTACTAGTTTTCAGTTGTCTGGGAAAACCTTCAGATGGTGGGAGTCCTATGAGTTGAGCAAGCCAGTCGGCGCTGCAACACTTACGTGGCATGGGTTCTCAGTTCTTTTCTTAGAGAAGTTTGTTCCACAGACCCACATGGAGGAGTTGCGTAGGCAGTTTGAGCAGCTATGCCAGGAGGGTATGTCAGTGACCCAGTATGAGATTTTTAGAGTTGGCTCGTCACACGATCTAGTTGGTTCCCACAAAGGGAGAGGATTAGGAGGTTCATTGATGGCCTCAACTATGGATTACGCTTCGTCATGACTCTGGAGATTGCATTAGGTTCTAGGTTTGACGAGGTGGTTGATATTTCTAGACACCTAGAGTAGGTTCATAGTCAGGAGCGTGAAGGGAGGGATCCAAGAGGCCTCGTGGTTCGGGTAGTTTCAGCAGTGCCTCATCTAGAGGATAGTCCCATCAAAGTAGGGGTCGTCCTTATAGGCCTGCTCAAATGGCTCATCCGGTTCATCGTGGTGCATTAGCTATACATGGTTCATACAGTGCTCGTCCGATTCAGTCATCTCTTAGTGCCCTCCAAGCTCATAGTTCATCCCATGCTCCACCAGTTCAGGGTTCATCTATATCAGGTCCTTCTAGTAGTTATTCTGGTTCTTGGGGTCTGATTCAGTACTAGCTGCCATTGATGGATCAGAGTTGCTTTGAGTGTGGAGAGTTTGGGATATGAAGAGGCATTGTCCCAGTCTTTTGGGAGTCCAATTCAGTAGAGGGGTCAGGCTATAACTTCCGCATCAGTTACTTCACCACCCGTTCAGCCAACTCATGGGGGGCTCAGGAAACTAGATGTTGTCCTAGAGGGGGAGGCCGATCAAGTGGAAGTCAGGCTTGATGCTATGCTTTTCTCGCCAGACCATAGGTCGTTGCTTCATACATAGTGATCACATATATTGTTTCAGTGTGCCACATGGATGCTTGCTTATTATATGACCATGGTTCCACTTATATGTATCATCGTATATTGCTCGTTATTTGGATATGCCCCGTGAGTCCTTAGTTTAGCTTGTTCATGTATCTATGCAGGTACACGATTATACTATTATGGACCGTGTGTATCGGTCGTTTCTAGTGACCACTGGGGGAGAGGAGACGAGAGTTATTGCTTAGTATGATTGTTTTTGATATGATTCTGGGCATGGATTAGTTGTCCCCATGTCATACTATTCTATATTGTCATGCTACGACCGTGATGTTGGCGATCTCGGGGTTGCCTAGGATAGAGTGGAGATGTTCTTTGGACTATGTTCCTAGTAGGGTGATGTCATATCTGAAGGCCCATCGGATAGTTGGGAAGGGGTGTTTGACATATTTAGATTTTTTGAGGGATTGGTGCGAATACTCCTACCATTGATTATGTTCCGGTAGTGCGAGAATTTTCAGATGTGTTTCTTGCAGACCTGTCGGCATGCCACCCTACAAGGACATTGATTTTGGTATTGACTTGGTGCCGGGCACTCAGCCCATTTCTATTCTTCCATATCGTATGGCTCCAGAAGAGTTGAAGGAATTGAATGAGCAGCTTCAGGAGCTTCTTGATAGGGGGTTCATTAGGCCTAGTGTGTCGCCTTAGGGTGCATCGATTCTGTTTGCGAAGAAGAAAGATGGTACTATGCGGATGTGCATTGATTATAGGCAGTTGAACAAAGTTACAATTAAGAACAAGTATCCTTTGCCGCGCATTGATGACTTATTTAACCAGCTTCAGGGAGATAAAGTGTACTTTAAGATTTATTTGAGGTTTGGGTTTCACCAGTTGAAGATTCGAGACTTTGATATTTTGAAGATGGCATTCAGGACCTACTATGGTCATTACAAGTTCCTTGGGATGTCTTGTGGGTTGACCAATGCCCCAACAACATTTATACATATGATGAACAGTTTATTCCAGCCATATCTTGATTTGTTTTTCATAGTAATTATTGATAATATACTGGTGTACTCTCATAGCCAGGAGGAGCATCAGCATCATCTGAGGATTGTACTACATACATTAAGGGAGAAAGAGCTTTATGCTAAATTCTCCAAGTGTGAGTTTTGGCTCAGTTATGTGGCATTCTTGGGGCACAGGGTGTCCAGTAAGGGGATCAAGGTAGATCCTAAGAAGATTGAGGCAGTTCAGATTTAGCCCAGACCGTCTTCAGCTTCTAAGATTCTGAGTTTTCTTGGCTTGGATGGATACTATCGCCTCTTCTTGGAGGGTTTCTCGTCCATTGCAATGCGTTTGACTATGTTGACCCAAATGGGTGTCCCATTTAGGTGGTCTCATGAGTGTGAGAAGAGCTTTCAGAAGCTCAAGACTGCCTTGACCACAACTTCAGTTCTAGTTTTGCTTCAACATCGGGTTTATATATAGTGTATTATGATTCTTCTTAGATTGGTATTGGGTGTGTCTTGATGCAAGAGGGTAGAGTTATTACTCATGCTTCACGTTAATTGAATCCCCATGAGAAGAACTACCTTGTTCATGATTTAGAGTTGGCAGCCATTGTTCATGCATTAAAGATATGGAGGCATTATCACTACGACGTGTCTTGTGAGGTATTTACAGATCATCGGAGTCTACAACACTTGTTCAAGCAAAATGATCTAAATTTGAGGCAGTGTAGATGGTTGGAGCTGTTAAAAGACTATGTATTATCATTTTGTATCATCCCGAGAAAGCCAATGTGGTGGTCGACACTTTGAGCAGAAAGGCGGTGAGTATGGGTAGCCTTGCTTATATTCCTATTGGTGAGAGACCGCTTGCATCAAATGTTCAGGACTTGGCCAATCAGTTCATGACGTTAGGTATTTCGGATCCTAGTCAGGTTCTAGCTTGTGTGGTTTCTCGGTCTTCTTTATATAATCGCATAGGAGAGCGTCATCATGACAACCCTCATTTGCTTGTCCTTAAGGACATAGTTCAGCACGGTGATGCAGGGAGGTTTCTATTGGAGATGATGGGGTGTTACAAATGCAGGGTCGGGTTTGTGTGCCCAATTTGGATGGGTTATGTGTGTTGATTCTTGAAGAGACCCATAGTTTGTGGTATTATGTTCATTCGGATGCCGCAAAGATGTATCAGGACTTGAGGCACCACTATTGATGGAGGAAAATGAAGAAAGATATAGTGGAGTTTGTAGCTCGGTGCTTGAATTGTCAGTAGGTGAAGTACCGGCAACAGGAGCTTGGTGGTTTGCTTCAGAGGCTTGAGATTCCTAAGTGGAAATGGGAGCGTATCACCATGGATTTTATTGTTGGACTCCCACCGACCTTGAAGAAATTTGATGCTATTTGGGTGATTCGACCAGTTGACCAAGTCCGCGCATTTTATTCTAGTTGGGACAACCTACTCTTCGGAGCGGTTGGCTGAGATTTACATCTGCGAGATCATTCGCCTTCACGGTGTGAAAGTGTCCATCATTTCAGATCGGGGCACACAGTTTACATGGCAGTTTTGGAGGGCAGTGCAGCGATAGTTAGGCACACAGGTTAAGTTGAGTACAACATTCCACCTTCAGATGTACGGACAGTCTGAGCGCACTATTCAGATATTAGAGGATATGCTACGCGCTTGCGTCATAGATTTTGGGGGTTAATGGGATCAGTTTCTACCACTCACAAAGTTTGCCTACAACAACAGCTACCAATAGAGCATTCAGATGGCTCCGTATGAGGCTTTGTATGAGAGATGATGTCGGTCTCTGCTAAGGTGGTTTGAGCGGGGCGAGGCTAGGCTATTGGGTACCGACTTTGTTCAGGATGTTTTGGACAAGGTTAAATTAATTTAGGATCGCTTCAATGCGACGCAGTCCATCTAGAAGTGTTACGTCGATCGGAAGGTTTGTGATGTTGCTTACATGGTTTGGGAGAACGTACTGCTCAAGGTTTCACCCATGAACGGTGTTCTGAGGTTCAAGAATAAGGGCAAGTTGAGCCCTTGGTATATTGGCCCGTTTGAGGTGCTTCCGAGGATTGGAGATGTGGCTTACAAGATTTCCTTGCTGCCTAGTCTGTCAAGTGCTCATTCAACGTTTCATGTTTCTACGCTCTGAAAGTATGTCGGCGATCTGAATCATGTTTTAGATTTCAGCACGGTTCAGTTGGATGGTGATTATCGGCAAATTCAAAAGTAGAGATCAAAGAACATAGCTTCACTGAAGGTGTAGTGGAGAGGTCAGCTAGTTGAGAAGGCTACTAGGGAGATCGAGTGGGAGATGCAGAGCAGATATCCACGTCTATTTGAGACTCCAAGTACGTTTCTAAACCCGTTCAAGTAAGAACGTTTTCTTAAGAGGGGGAGGATGTAATGACCCGGCCGGTTGGTTTGAGTGTTGTAGCCTTGTTCCCCCATTTACTACTTTTGTTATGCAAAGTTGTTGTTAAGTGACTTTTCTGGGTAGTCGATTCGGTTCTCGGGACGTTTTGGAATGATTTGAGACACTTAGTCTCAATGTTGGAAGCATAAGTTGAAAAGGTTGACCGGATGTTGACATATGTGTAATGACTTCGAAATGGAGTCTCGACGGTTTCGATAGCTCCGTAGGGTGACTTTGGACTTATTAGTGTGTCCGTACAGTGGTTTGGAGGACCGTAGTTGATTTAGGCTTGAAATGGCGAAAGTTAGAAATTAGAAGTTTTGGAAATTTAGAAGTTTGACCAAGAGTTGACTTTGTGGTTACCGAGCTCAGATTTTGGTTTCGGGAGTTAGAGTAAGTCCGTTGTGTCATTTATGACTTGTGTGAAGAATTTGAGGTCAATTGGACTTGATTTGATAGGTTTCAACATCGATTGTAGAAGTTGGAATTTTTTAGTTTTCATTAGGCTTGAATTGACGTGCGATTTATTATTTTGATGTTGTTTGACGTGATTTGAGGCTCCACTAAATTCGTATCATGTTTTAGGATGTTTTGGCATGTTGGATGCGGTCCCGATGGCCTCGTAAGTGATTCGGATTAAAATCAGATTGGATTTTGGAATTTTGAAAGTGCTGGTATGATCAGGTTTGGTGCAACCACACCTGCGTGGGTTAGACCACAGGTGCGGTCCAGCGTGTGTTGGGCAATGGTTACAGGTGCGGCGGATTTTCCGTATAAGCGAGCTCGCATTGGATAGGGTCTCACCAAATGCGGATTTTGCTAGGAAAGGCTAAGGTCGCAGAAGCAGAGTTGGAACTGCATAAGCGGTCCCGCAGGTGCAAAGTTTGGGTCGCTGGTGCTGCTAGTCGGCGCTTAAGTGATTTCCGTAGAAGAGGAATTGCAGGTGCGGCAGGTGAGTTCGCATAAGTGAAAAGGGTTGGGAAGAGATTTAAAAATCGAGGGTTTGAGTCTTCTTCTCATTTTGAGAGTTTTGGGGTGCGGACTTATGCGGTTTTTGGAAAGGACTTCACCTAGATTGAAAGGTAAGTGAATTTGGATCACTTTTATCCATGTATTTTGATTACCCATTGATTTCCCCCCATAGATTTGGTGTTTTTGAAGTGCAAATTGGGGATTTTTAGCCCATGTGTTGGAGAGTAAAAATCGGAGGTTTGAGTGACGATTTGGTATCGGAATTTAGTAATTTTGTTATGGTTGGACTTGTGGGTGAATGGGTGTTCGGATTTTGTATGTTTAATGGATTCCAAGTCGTGGTCTTGGGGGTCGACTTTTGAGTTGACTTTTTGACTTTTGATTAAGAACTTAGTATTTTCACATGGAATTTATTCCTATAGCTTGAGTTGATCGTATAGAATTTTTTGTGGCTAGATTCGAGGCATTCAGAGGCCGATTCGCGAGGCAAGGGCTTGTTGAATAGAGTTTTGCACGGCTTGTGATAAGTAACACTTCTAAACTTGGTTCTGAGGGTATGAAACCCGAATTACGTGTTATGTGATTGGTGTTGAGGTGATGCACATGCTAGGTGACGGGCGTGTGGGCGTGCACTATAGGAATTGTGACTTGGTCAATTCTATGGAACTGTATAGTTGGATAATCTTGTCGTTATCTGTATATTCTCTATGTGTTAGAGAAATTGAGATGCAAGTCATGTTAAAAATCATGCTTAGGCTACATGCTGGTACTATTGGGACCCACAGAGGTGGTGTTACATGTTGAATTATTTGCTTAATTTGAAATTATGTACTTAGTTCTCCTCCCCTATCCCTCAGTTTATTTATTTAGTTCTTGATTTCTTTGACAGAGTATCAAACTTTGTATTTGTATAGATGCTCATGTACCTAGTGACACCCTGGTTTTGGAAAACTTCTATATCGAGTTTGACGTTTTTATCCAGTTTTATGAGCTTTTTACTTATCTAAACCTGTTTTAGTATATTTTAAATCTGAAAGTGTTGGTAATGTCTGATTTGTCGGATTACCTAGTATCAGAATAGGCGTCATCACGATATGTTGAGTTTTTGGTCATGACAGAACGGCTCTTAGGCCAACTCAGTCATCAATTTATCTAGTCTCACAGGCTTACAAATCTTATGCCAATTAGCCCAAACAATGACATATAACACAACAATAAATAGTAACAGAGGCTGAGATATGATATGCAAATGATGGATATGACTGAGTACAAAATTGTCACTAAGCAAATAATTCAACAATGGAAATGACCACGGTGGGTCTCAACAGGGTAAGCATATAGCGTAACATAATTTCTAACATGAATCTGCATCTCAATTACACTAACACATAGAGATAACATGAATGGCTACAAGGTTTGATGACTACATAGTACCACAATCCCGATCGGATCACAACGGTGCACGCCTACATGCCTGTCACCTAGCATGTGTGTCACCTCAACACCAACCACATAACACGTAATTCAAGGATTCATACCCTCATAACCAAGTTTAGAATTGTTACTTACCTCAAATTGTGAAAATCTATACTCCAATAAGCCCTTGCCTCGCGAATCAGTCTCCGAACGACTCGAATCTAGTCACAAATAACTCAATACAATCAACACAAGCTATAGGAATCAATTACAAATGATAAAGCTAAGTTCTTAAACAAAAGTCAACTACAAAAGTCAACCCCGAGCCCACGTCTTAGAATCTAACAAAATATACAAATCTGAACACCCATTCAACCACGTGTCCAACCATACCAAAATTACTCAAATCCGATATCAACTCGACCTTCAAGTCCTCAAATTAAAGCCTAGGAAGTTTCTACAATTTCCCCCCAAATTTTCAACCCAAAATACCAATTAAATGATGAAAACAACGATATATTCATGTAATTTAACCAATTCCGAGTTAGAATCACTTACCTCGACGACTCCCTTGAAAATCTCTCCAAGAATCGCCTCAATCCGAGCTCCCAAGATCAAATTGTGAGATATAACTCAAACCACCATTTTTGAAACTTATATTCTGCCCATGTGACTCTTCTTCGCGATTGCGGAAAATGCTTCATTGTCGCGAAGCAAAAAATCCAAGCTTCCAAAATGTTACTCTATGCAAACACGGATAACCCACGGGAACGCGACTCATAAAATCCCATACCTACGCTATTGCGACCCTCTTCACGTGA
The DNA here is from genome assembly GCA_005239495.1 of Nicotiana undulata. NCBI lineage: Eukaryota > Viridiplantae > Streptophyta > Magnoliopsida > Solanales > Solanaceae > Nicotiana > Nicotiana undulata. The sequence goes on from ML243749.1 coordinate 59,170, forward strand.
TCGCAAAGATCAAAGCGCGTGACCTAGCTTCTGCCTTGGGTTAAATCGCGTTCGCAATTCACTAACTCTCCAGCATATGTGATCGCAGACCCTAGCTCGCAGACGCATAGAATAAGAATCCCAGCTGCCACAACAACACTTCGCGATTGCAATCCTCTTCTCGCGATCGCGTACAAGAAAACCAACACCAACAAAATAATAAATCTTCTGAGGTTCAAAATGCGCTGAACATGATCCAAATAACACCCGGGACTCTCGAGACCTCAACCAAACATACCAACAAGTGCTAAAACATCATATGAACTCGCAACAACACTAAAACCACGAATCTTGCATCGCTCCAAGCCTAATGAACTTATGAACTTCTAACTTCTACATTCGATGCCGAAACCTATCAAATCAACTCCGATTGACCTCAAATTTTGCACACAACTCATAAATGACACAACAAACCTATTCCAACTTCCGAAACTAAAATATGATCCCGGTAACCCCATAGTCAGCTCTCGGTTAAATTTCTCAACTCTCCAAACTTATAATTTTCCAACTTTCACCATTTCATGCCAAAAAGCACCTACGAACACCCAAATCACTATCCGGACACATTCATAAGTCCAAAATCACCCTATAGAGCTATTGGAACCGTAAAAACTCCATTCCAGAGCCATTTACACATAAGTCAACATCAGGTCAACTCTTTCAACTTAGGCTTCCAACCATGGGACTTAGTGTCCCAATTCATTCGGAAATATCCCGAAACTGAGTCGCCTACCCCGAAAATCCACATAACAACAATTTAGCATAGTATATGCATTAAATGGGGGAACGGGAATACAATACTCAAAACGACCGACCGGGTCGGTACATCCTCCCCCTCTTATATAAACGTTCGTCCTCGAACGAGTCTAGAATCATACCTGGAGTCTCAAATAGGCGTGGATTTCTGCTCCGTATCTCCCACTCAGTCATCCAAGTAGCCTCCTCGACTGGCTCACCTATCCACTGCACCTTCACTAAAGTTATGTTCTTTGACCTCAATTGTTGAACTTACCGATCCAAAATGGCCATCGGCTCCACGTCATAAGTCAAATCACCATCTAACTTAACCGTGCTGAAATCTAAAACATGAGATTGTTTGCTGGCATACTTCCAAAGTATGGAAACATGAAATACTGGATGAACACTCGATAGACCATGAGGAAATGCAAGCCTATAAGCCACCTTTCCAATCCTCTCAAGCACCTCAAACAGGCCAATGTACCGAGGGCTCAACTTGCCCTTCTTCCCGAACCTCATAACACCCTTCGTGGGTGTAACTGTGAGTAATACCTTCTCTTCCACCATGTAGGCAACATTGCAAACCTTCGACGTAGCTCTTCTGTTTAGACTGCACCATGCAAAGCCGATCCTGAATCAACCTAACCTTGTCCAAAGCATCCTAAACCAAGTCAGTACCCAATAGCCTAGCCTCACCCGGCTCAAACCAACCCATCAGAGACCGACACCGTTTCCCATACAAAGCCTCATATGGATCCATCTGAATGCTCTATTGGTAGCTGTTGTTGTAGGCAAACTATAAAAGCGATAGAAATTGATCACAAGAACCCAAAAAATCTATGACATAAGCGTAAAACATATCCGCCAATATTTGAATAGTGCGCTCAGACTATCTGTCCATATGAGGGTGGAATGTTGTACTCAACTTAACCTGCGTGCCTAACTCTCGCTGCACTTCTCTCCAAAATGCGTGCCCAATCTAAAATGATGGACACCGGCGCATCGTGAAGGCGAACAATCTCGAGGATGTAGATCTCAGCCAACCGCTATGAAGAATAAGTAGTCCCAACGGGAATGAAATGCGCTGACTTGGTTAATCGATCCATAATCACCCAAATAGCATCAAACTTCCTCGAAGTCTGTGGGAGATCAACTACAATATCCATGGTGATACGCTCCCATTTCCACTCTGGAATCTCAAGCCTCTGAAATAATCCGCCTGGTCTCTAATGCTCGTACTTCACCTGCTAAAAATTTACGCACCGAGCTACAAACCCTCACTATATTTTTCTTCATCCTCCTCCACCAATAGTGCTGCCTCAAGTCCTGATACATCTTTGCGGCACCCAGATGAATTGAATACCACAAACTGTGGGCCTCCTCAAGAATAAACTCATGTAGCCTATCCACATTGGGCACACAAATTTGACCATGCATCCCCAACACCCCATCATCCCAAATAGTCTCCTTGGCATCATTGTTCTAAACTGTGTCCTTAAGGACAAGAAAATGGGGATCATCATACTGACGCTCCCTGATGCGATCATATTAGGAAGACCGAGCGACCACACAAGCTATAACCTGACTGGGCTCCGAAACATTTGATCTCATGAACTGATTGGCCAACGCCTGAACATCTTATGCAAGCGATCTCTTACGAACAAGAATATATTCAAGGCTACCCATACTCACCGCCATTCTACTCAAGGCATCGGCCACCATATTGGCCTTCCCGGGATGATACAGAATGATAATATCATAGTCCTTTAGCAGCTCCAACCATCTCTGCCGCCTCAAATTCAAATCCCTTTGTTTGAACAAGTCTTGGAGACTCCAATGATCCCTAAATACCTCACAAGACACACCGTAGAGATAATGTTTCCAAATCTTCAGTGCTTGAACCATGGCAGTCAACTCCAAATCATGAACAAGGTAGCTATTCTTATGGGGCTTCAACTGGAGTGAAGCATAAGAAATCATACCCTTTTACATCAAGACACACCCAATAACAATTCGAGACGCATCACAATACACAGTATAAGAACCTGATGCTGAAGGAAAACTAGAATTGGAGTTGTGGTCAAGGAAATCTTGAGCTTTTGAAAGCTCTCCTCAAAATCATCCGACCACCTGAGTAGAGCACACTTATGCGTTAGCCTGGTCAAAGGCGCTGCAATGGACGAGAATCCCTCCACGATCCGATGGTAATTTACGACCAAGCTGAGAAAACTCTGAACCTCAGTATCTGAAGACGATCTGGGCCAACTCTGAACTACCTCTATCTTCTTTGGATCCGCCTTAATCCCCTTACTAGACATCGTGTGCCCCAAGAACACCATCGAACTAAGACAAAACTCACACTTGGAGAACTTAACATAAAGCTTCTCCTCCCTCAACCTCTATAGTACAATCCTCAAATGCTGGGCATGCTCCTCCTCGCTACGTGAGTACACCGGGATATCTTCAATGAATAGTATGACAAACAAATCAAGATATAGCTGAAATACACTATTCATCAGATGCATGAATGTTGTTGGGGTGTTGGTCAGCCCAAAATACATCACAAGGAACTCATAGTGATCGTAGCGGGTCCTTAATGCCGCCTTCAGAATATTCGAGTTTTGAATATTCAATTAGTGATATCAGACCTCAAATCAATCTTACTGAACACTCTAGCTGCCTGAAGTTGGTCACATAAATCATCAATGCGCGGCAAGGGATACTTGTTCTTGATTGTAACTTTGTTCAACTGCCTATAGTCAATGTACATCCGCATAGTACCATCCTTGTTCTTCACAAACAGAATCGGTGCACCCCCAAGGTGACACACTAGGACAAATAAACCCCTTATCAAGGAGCTCTTGAAGTAGCTCCTTCAATTCCTTCAACTCTGCTGGTGCCATACGATAGAGAGTATATAAATGGACAGAGTGCCCGGCACAAAGTCAATACCAAAATCAATATCCCTGCCGGGTGGCATGCCTGCCAAGTCTACAGGAAACACATACGAAAAGTCTTACACCACCGGAACAGAATAAATAGTAGGAGTATCAGCACCAACGTCACTCACAAAGGCCAAATACGACAAACACCCCTTCCCGACCATCTGTTGGGCCTTCAAATAAGAAATCACCCTTCTGGGAACATAGTCTAGAGAACGTCTCCACTCGATCCTTGGCAATCCCGACATCACCAACCTTATGGTATTAGTGTGACAACCCAGAATAGTATGACATGGAGACAACCAATCCATAACCAAAATCACGTCAAAATAACCATACTAAGCAATAAGATATCAACTCCAGTCCTAAATCCCCCAATAGTCACTACACATGACCGATACACATGGTGTACAACAATAGTATCATGCATCGACATAGATACATGAACAAATAAATCTAAGGACTCACAAGGCATATCCAAATAACGAGAAAAATATAATGATACATAGGAATAAATAAAACCACGGTTAAATAATATAGAAGAATCCATATGGCATACTTAGACAATACCTGTGATCAATGTGTCTGACGCAACAGCCTCTGACCTGGTAAGAATAGCATAGAATCGAGCTTGGCCACCATCTGATCGGCCTCTCCCTTTAGAGCAACCTCTAGCTCCCTGAGCCCCACCTTGAGCTGGCTGCGCGGGTGGTGAAGTAACTGGTGCAGAAGTCATAGCTTGATCGATCTGCTGAACTGGACCTCCCAAGAGACGGGGTAATACCTCCTCACATGTCCAAGATCCCTATACTCATAGCAACCGCGATATCTCAATGGTGGTGGTGACTGAATCGGACCTCGAGAACGAGAATAATAGCTAGAAGAACCCGACACAGATGAACCCTGAACTGATGGAGCACGAGATGAACTATGAGCTGGGAGGTTACTGAGAGATGGCTGACTCAGACAAGAATTAAATGAACCATAGCTGGCTGATGTGCCACGATGAACCGGACAAGCCATTTGAGTGGGTCTATAAGAATGACTCTTGATGTGGTAGGATAAACCCCTAGAAGAAACACCACTGAAACCACCCGATCCATGAGGTCTCTTGGCCTCCTTATCCTCACGCTCCTAACTATAGACAAGCTCTAGCCATCGAGCAATATCAACAACCTCATCGTACATCGCACCTGATACATTCTCTCGATTCATAACAAAACGCACTCCATAGTTAAAGCCATCAATGAACCTCCTAATCCTTTCCCTCTTTGTGGGAACCGGACCGTATGAAAGACAAATCTAAAAATCTCATCTCGTACTGGGTCACATACATTCCCTCCAGGCGTAGCTGCTCAAACTGCCTACGCAACTCCTCCCTATGGGTCGGTGGCACAAACTTCTCCAAGAATAGAACAGAGAAATCATGTCGTGAAAATGGTGCAGTACCGGCAGTCCTGCACCGCTCATGGGTCTCCTACCATCTGAAGGATTCCCCCGTCAGCTGAAAAGTAGAAAATGAGATCCCACTAGTCTCCAGAATACCCGTTGTACAAAGAATCCGCCGGCACCTAGCCAAGAAGTCCTAGGCATCCTCTGATTCAGCCCTACTGAATGATGGAGGCTTGAGCCTCCAAATCTCTCAAGTCCTTCTGCTCATTCATCACTCATAATAGAACCCACCTGGTCCTGAGCAACTGTATCAGTTGTGCTGGTAGTAGCCCCAGTGTTTGAAGTCCCAGTGTAATGACCCGACCAGTCATTTTGCTTCTAGAACCCTATTTCCTTAAATTAGAGTACCCATACCAGTCCCGGAGGAGGTTAGGACTACTATCCTAAAAGGGAGGCACTAGGAAGACCCTCAGGTTTAAAGGTAAAATTCGAAAGCGACAAGTAAGAATATTTAGGACTGCAGCAAATGGGAAACATATAGGAGCATATAAGAGGCTCAAGTTTATCTCCACAAATTATGCACATAATTAGCACGACTCAAACACATATAAGGGCAGTATTAATTGGGATCTTAAGGCATGGTGTCTAGGTGAATTCAAAGGATAACGGGCAGTTTTGTTAGCGCTTGAAATTCCTAATCAGTTTGCCTACTGATTAAAGGGAACTTGTTAACATTAGGCAGCACACATAAAAGAGGCAGGTTTCCAGTTTTTAAGGATTTTATCACCTAAGGCTTGCCTAGGCGTGGGACAGTATACATTAATTACCAGAATCATTAAAGGAATTGTTGTAAATTTTTACCTAAACATGTTGTTCTAGGTTACTCACAACACAGAAATTAGTACCAGTTGTTTTTTTAGAGAAAACTGAGACTGTTCATACTTTTTACAGGCATCAGTAATTAGACTAAGTGTAGTTGAGCGATTAGGACCTTATAACATGATATCTAATGCACAAGTAAAGATGTATACACAGAATTCCTTGACATGGTTTCTAAATGCGGAATGGTGCATATGTAGGACCCATAAACATGATTTCTATATGCGCAGTAGTCACAATATTAATCATAATTTCAGAAGATACTGAAGATGACTTGTTTATTAGCGTTATTTTTATCTTAAAACAGGATTTCTAAGTGTCAACGTTTTAAATACAGTTTCAGGAAATGCCAAACAACTCGTTCATTGATTATTTAGCCTAAACAGGATCTCTAGGCATACATGGCAGCTGAGAACATGATAGTAGAGAATACCATTTGTTAGCAGGATTTCATTAAATAAGAGTGAACATGCTGAAACAGTAAGTATGATACCTAAGAAACAGGATTTCTAATGCATGGGTTTGAACACATGAACCTAAGCATGGTCTCTATTGCACATATAAGAAATAAAAGGCCTAATAGCATGGTTTCTACCCCTTTAATAGCTAAGCATGCATAGTTACCCCTTCCCGTTTTCACTATCCAACCCTATGAATTGTTTACAAATTATTACATGCCAAGAATCATGAATTACATAACCACAATAGAAAAATAAGAAGTTATTCTATAGGGAGTCTTCAATTAGGCCCAAATCCTCCAAACCCCATTGCCTCATGGTATTTTATAGCCTTTTCACAGTCCGGGTGTGTCAAAGTTCCCTAAGGACCTCAAGGGGCTCCCGGGAAATGCTCACACCCAGACTTGGTAACCAGGAATTGGACATGTGCAGTGTGGAAGTACCAACCTCAGTGTGTCAGAGTTCAGAGAGAGCTCAGGAGATAAGTTTGAAAAGGTTTTGACAAAACAGTACTGGATTGATTCAGTAAGTAAAGAAGTATTTAAAAGGAGTTTTGACCAGTAATGAAACATCTTGAGTACAATGTAAACATCTTTGGAAAAATCAACCAACAACTTGAATAGGTACATCACATTCAAACATCGATTTCACTCAGGGACAATGGGAATTGGGGACCCATAGAAATAGGTTAGGATACATATTAGCATTAGAGTGTCACAGACTAGTATTGAGTCTGAATAGTCACAAACACAATTGGTCACAAGAATTCATGCCAAGATCTACACAGAATCAGATTAGAGGGAGTACTGGGAGAGGGTAGGACATAATTACACATAGGTTTGAGAAAACAGTTAGAGTATAGCATGTGTTAAGTAATAGACAATTGCAATTAAAGTACCCTAGGGATCACAAAAGACATGAACAAGATGACATTGAAACACACAAGAGGGATTACACATGATGAGGCTAAAGGGGGGTACCAAGAACTAAACAACAAAGTATACCAAATTAGTTGCAAGTAGGACAACACAGCCATAAATAAAAGAAGATCAGAAACAAGATGAATCGTAGTAACCAGAGAAACATGTTGTTTTGGAGACTTTAAATATAAATTAAAAACATATCAGTTGAAGACAACAAATACAGAGTAAGAAGCAAGTAGAATAGCTAGTCTTGGCTTCCAGCCGACTAGTATCAGTAAGCAATCAAGAGAAGAACAATAGAATGTGTGTGTGTGAGAAAGAGAGAGTAGAACAAGGTATTTGTTCGTGTGTGTGTTAATAAAAAGAGCAGTGTATTTATAGTCTTAAACAGGCCGGAGAAATAAGGTAAGAAACACTAATTTTGCATAGTTTTAGGGAGAACCCCAATCAGATCAATTAAAGAACCGGACTCCCATTAATTAGGGAGTCATAATTCAAACGGATACAAGTTGTACTTGTCACGACCCAAATTCCCAACCTCAGGGATCGTGATGGCGCCTAACACCGCACTTTCTAGGCAAGCCAATGTTAGAAGTCGTTTAGCTAATTTCCTTGATTAATTACTTGAGCATAAATAAATAAATTTCAATTGAGCCTAATTAAAACAATTCTCAAAAAAATAAAATAAGATGATAACAATAGCCGTTTAAATAGAACGAATCACGAACTAATTATGTAAACAACTCTAAGACTACCCCAGGGTCTGGTGTCACAATCCACGAACTTCTAAGGAATACTACAAATAATGGCTGAAATAAATAGTATAACTGTTTTGAATAATATAAAACAGTATATGTAAAATAGGAGAAGACTCTCTGAATCTGCGAACGCCGGCAGATGTACCTCGTGTCTCCAAATGAATCGGGTGGTCATCCTGGAATCCTCTACTGCTGATTAGAACCTGGATCTGTGCAAAAGAGCACAGAGTGTAGTATCAGTACAACCGACCCCATGTACTGAGTAAGTGCCGAGCCTAACCTCGGCGAAGTAGTGACGAGGCTAAGGCGGGGCTTTAACGATAAACCTGTGATATTAATATATGTACGATAACACAATAAAATAATTCTGCACGAAC
>ML243749.1:67707-199902 GCA_005239495.1 Nicotiana undulata
CATATATATTTATTTCTCCTGTCCACCCTTATCACAGTCATATATATTTATTTCTCCTGTCCACCCTTATCAAAGTCATATATATTTATTTATTTATTTCAACTTTCACGATTCAGGCCAAGCCTCTCACATTACTATTATTTCCCCAATTTCAAACAGAAGATCATATAGCTCATAAGCTTTAACCAATAACATTTCACAATAAAACCAACCAAAATATAAGTAAACACCGTAACACTGTCAATCCAGCTCAGTCTTTATATACTATGATAAACTCAAGAGAACAACCAATATCTTTAACACACTTACACCAATAATTGGGAATAACTCAATGAAACCCAATAAACACGCGAACCTCAACAATTATAAATAATAAAATACATTTTTATTATAACCTCATCAATAACCTCTCAACCATGAAACCAACAGGAATATCAAAATATATATATTTATTTCGTAACAACAATACCAAACCTCTCAACCATGTTTATATCACAAGGGAACCAACTCAAACAACCAATACTCTTTCCAAATATTCTCAACGATAACGAACAACAATTCAACAAGGCCAAATAGTCATAGAAACAATAATGAACATGTAACCGTTAAAACAATGATCAAATAAGTAGGGAACGGGAAAGGGGATCATGTTTAACAAACGATTTGGGTGGTGCATAGATACTCGTCACCACACCTATACACCACACCCATTCAATTCACGTAGCAAACAAGTGGGGAGTCCTATTCCCTCAAGCTAAAGTTAGGCCAAACACTTACCTCAATTCCGCAGGCCACTCACAGCTCAATTATTGCTTTTCCTTTTGAATTCACCTCTAAATTGCTCGAATCTAATCAAAATTAACTTAATATCATTAACTAATGCTAAAGGAACTAACTTTATTGAAAAATATAATTTTTCCTAAGTTTTCTCAAAAAAAGTGAAAACCCGACCCCGGGCCCGCTTGGTCTAAACTCGGGGTTCGGACCAAATTACGTTTACCCATTCACCCACGAACCCAAATATACAATTAATTTCGAAATCCGACCTCAATTAGAGGTAAAGATTCGATTTTTATAAAATTTTCTAATTCTACCCAAACCCTCAACTTTTACCATGAAAATTCTTAGTTTTTGATTTAAAAGTGATGAAAAACAATGGGTAATTGAAGGAGTAAAGTTTAGAATTGATTACCTATGACTTGGGGATGATATTTGATGAATAAATTCGTTCCTAGGGATGTGGGGTTCTAAAATTTGAAGAAGAAGAAGTCTACCCGTTTTATATTTATTTTTCTGCCAGCTATTCTGCCTCTTTTCTCGTGCCAAACGATCCCTAAACTCAAATTTTTTGTGTCCAGTGGATTTCTTGTGAAATTCTAGTCAAGTTAAGCTTTTGAAGCACTCAATTTGGCCTTATAATGAAGGAGATATGTTGGTTTTAATATTTGCAATTAGTGCAGATTTTTAATATGCCGTCAATGGCAATTTCGTAATTAACTTGCAAAATTTGGCAACCTTAGTAAAATGCCCATAAAACCCTCATACGATGTCCAAATTCGATGATTCTTTTTGCTACGGGTCCGTAATTACGACCCGGATCTCATACTTCATTCAAAACATAAATCGGAGCTCATTTGTTCAATATGATATCATTTATGGTTGAAGAAACAACGTCGAAACATAAGAAAGAACGAGCGCAACACAACCCAAACCTATTTGAAACTCACCTGAACCCTCGGGGCTCTAAATAAAACATGCACGTAAGTATAAAAGCATTATACGGACTTGTTCCTTCGATCAAATCATGAAATAACATGTAAAACAACGAATTAAACCTCAAAATTCATTATTTTCCTCAATAACACTTATATAGTTCATAACTTTTCAACCGGATGTCCGAATCACGTCAAACGAACTCCGTTTTTCACCAAATTTCACAGGCAAGGCCTAAATATCATAACAAATCTATATCGGGCTCTGGAACCAAAATACGGGCTCTATACCAATGATTTTAAACATTAATTCTTTTCTTTATTTCATAAATATTTCAGCAAAATAATTTCTTTCAAAAATTGATTTCTAAGGCTTGGGACCTCGGAATTTATTTTCGGGCATATGCCCGGGTCCCATATTTTACTGCAGGCCTCTCGGGATCGTTGAAACACAGATCCGAGTCCGTTTACTCAAAATGTTGACTCAAGTCAACTAAAACCAAATTTTATAATTCTAAAAATTATTGTTTCTTATATTGTAACACAAAAGTTTTTCGGTCTCATGCCCGGACTACGCACGCAAATCAAGGTAGTTAAAATTAATCTTTTTATAGCTAATAAGCCTAGAACGGAGTCTAAGTTCATAAAATGACCCCTTGGGTCATCACATTACTAAATAAGGAAAAAGATCAATTACAAGACTGACTTTACCATATTAGGAGTAGTAAATGCATGTGGCATGTAATAAGGACTGAATACAGAATACTCCAAGTAAGAAAAATATATGTTAAATATTTGAAAGCATATTTATGCACATAAATATTGTAGAATGCAATTTAGTTCTGAAAATCAGTCAAAGAAACACGGATGAGACTGAAAATCATAGGGGGATCAGTGCTAACTAAGGAAAACATCTCACATGTAAGGAAGTAATTCAAAATCAGTAAAAAGCTCTAAGGAGAACACACATGAGTCACAACTTTGAGAAAAGATATCACAGCTCTGAGGGAAATCAATAGAATCAGTATAGAATACTATGTAAAGGTCGATATAACAAGTAATCAAGTCTGTTAAACAATGAATAGCACAAAATCAGAGAACCTAAGCAAGTAGTAGAGAACAGTAGAAGATTGAAAACCCTAGGAACAAGTTAAAGCGAGAATCACAAAGAATACATGGATAGTTTCATAAGAAACGAACACACATAAACATGTAATCAAAGGCAGCCTAGAAAATTAGGGCTTTTTAGCATAATAACTCAGATAACAAGAAAAGCATAAGAGAATCGTTCAAACACAGTAGAAATAGAATTAGAAGAAGAACCATTTTTGAAAGGGTTCATGAAACCCTAACTTCAAAGTGAGGAAATCGTTCAAGAAATGGGAAAATCTTTAAAGAAAACATAGGAAAATTTCACAGTATGCGTAGATCTATTACAGATCTGAAAGAATCGGAAGATTCAGAAGTTAGGGTTTAAAGGGTGAACCCAGAGATGAAGATGCTGGCCTAGAAACCCATAGTTTTAGGCCAAAGATGGAAAGATCTTACTCAAAATCGAGCCCTGAAAGCCTGAGGCAAGCAGGAACACCATAGGTGTGAGTAGACGGGTCCTCGTCCTTTGAGGGCCTTAGGGATGGCATTACCGGCATAAGGGAACCATAGGAGGCAGGAGTGAGGGCTTCATGGTCTCCGGCGAAGAGGCGGCCGGAGAAGACGAAGAGGTTCATCGGAGCCGGAGAGACAGGAAGTCTCTAGAAGAGACTAGAGAGATAGAGAGAGAGAGAGAGAGAGATTATAGAGATGAGAGACGAGTGAAAATGAGAGGGGTCGAGAGGGTTAGGTTAGGTTTAATTATGGAAACATTGATCTGGGTCGTTGATTCAATTGATCAACGGTTCAGATTAGCCATGGGGTTGGGCTGGGTAGGAGTTTAGGTTTTGGGCTGGGGTTAATTGGGTTAATTTAATCTGGTGGGTTGGGTTTAATTTGGGCTATGTTTTAAATAAGGTGGCCAATTGTTAAATAGCCGTAAAAAATCAAATAAATAATTAATAATTATGTATAATGAAATTAATGCCACATAGATGAAAATTAAGGTAATTATCTAATATTAAAATATAAAAAATGACTGATTATCGAATTAAAATAGCATAAATGTACAATTAGGCCATAATTGAAAAATTTGTGTAATTATAGCTAAATAGTGCCAAATTGGTGAATTTGTGAAATAATTAAATCCTAATAGGACTAAAAATAACTTATGGGGTTGGGAAACATTTTGAAATTATTTATAATACAATTTATGAAAAATTATTGAATATAAAACACTAAATAAAAATAGGAAAATAAATTGATAAAAATATGAAAAATTATGGAAAAATATCAATTATTATGAGAAGTGATTTTGAAGGTATATATGCAAGTTTGAAAATAATTTTGAGAAAAAATTGTGTATCAACACAAACTTAAGACAAATTAGTCTAAAGTTCTTAAGTTGTAGTGCAAACTTCAGACAATTGGCTTGTTATATTTGAACTTCAGATTAATTTTTCTGAAGTCTAGCATGATAGTTGCAAACTTCAGACAAAATTTAATCCGGTAATGTCAGAAGCTTGGCCCTGCAGTCCCAAACTTCAGATGATGCTTCTTCGAGTTTAGACAATAAACTCTTTTAAGGCTCCATATTAAGCAAGAGATCATATTAATTTTAGATGGACCAAACCTTATTAGGGTGTCAACTGCTACACAAAATGTCACGACCTGATTTACTCTCTGAAGGGTATCATGACGGCACCTAGTCTCTACGACTAGGTAAGCCTAATATTATGGAAATGTTTTAAGAAAACACAAAAAATAAAGGAAATAAAGGCAAAATCTAAATAACAAAACAGTTCCGCTCGGGATATACAAAACTATTCTCCCAATGACCCGCAATATCACTATGTCACAAGCTTATATAAACTACTGTAGCTATAAACAAAAGTCTTAAAATACATAAATAGACTCTAGACGATGGAGTAGAAGGGGACTCTGAGGATTCTGCGGACGCGGGCAGAATTACCCTGAAGTCTCCTAGAAATCAGCAACACGTACTATCCTCGAGGCTGATAGCTCGTACCTGGATCAGCACACGAAAATATGTGCATGAAAGGGCATGAGTACACCACAATGTTACCCACTAAGTGCCAAGCCTAACCTTGATCAAGTAGTGACGAGGTCAGGTTAAGGACCTACCGGAGTAAATATAATAAATTAAATAGTAAAAGAGATAAGTAAATTCTACAGTATACAGTTAAGGAAAAGTTCTCGAAAACTTAACAGTCGAGGGAGCCCCCGGCTTAGAACACGGTAAACACAAGGTGAAATCACCCGGGATACCGTCCCGTAGTTCCAAATGATTATGCAGTACAGGGGATCTCCCGGAATACGTCCGTAGTCCCGAAATAAATATGTAGTGCTGGGGGATCTCCCTGAATACGTCCTTAGTCCCAAAATAAATATGCAGTACAGGGGGATCTCCCGGAATACGTCTGTAGTCCCAATTTAATGCAAGACAGAGGGATCTCCCAAAATACGTCTGTAGTCCCAATTTAAATATGCAACGCAAGAAAATGACAGGTATGACATCAAATTATACAGTTAATACTAATCACATATAAGGAAAGTAGGGATTTAACTAAGCATGGTGCACAAAGTATCAAATAAGCAATTAAAACACGTAAGCATGCTTCGCTAATCTAAACTAGATAATTTAACGTAGTAGTGCATTTTAGTAAGTGAAAAACCATTATGATTTAAGGAGGAAAATGGGATTTTTGCAAAAACAGCCCGTGTACGTACTCGTCACCTCACGTACACGGCGCCCACACATCAAATAACAATCAAATATCCTAAGGGAAAGTCCCCAACACATGGTTAGGCAAGCCACTTACCTCAAACGCTCAAATCAACTCGATATCACGCTCTTGCCACGAGTATCCGACTCCAAATGGCATGCATCTATTCAAATTAATTGCATAAAGTAATTATAACTTTAAGTAACTAATTTGACTAATTAGTTTGAAGCTAAAATGCGAAATTAGGAAAATCTCCCCAAAAAGTCTCCCTGGGCCCACGTCTCAGAATCGGATAAAATTTACAAATTATGAACACCCGTTCACTCAAACAAAAATCATTTAAATCTGACGTCAAAATCTCATTCAAATTTCAGATTTTCAGTTGGGGAACCTTTTCCCTTATTTCCAAACTTTTACCCTCTAATTCATTAATTAGACGAGGAAAACAACAATAGATTATTGTATTATGATCGATTTAGAGTTAGAATTCGTTACCCAATGATTCTCCTTCAAAAACCCTTGAGAAATCATCTCCCACCGAGCTCCAAATCGAATTTTGAGTTATGAACAAAAAGCCCTTGATTCTGCCCTCTTGAACCCAGTGATTCTCGCATTTGTGGACCTAGGACCGCACCTACGGAAAAACCAACGCAGGTGCAAAAGTCACTTAAATGGACTGGGTTCGCACCTGCGACCCCTGGGCCGCATCTGCGGCTTCGCTTCTGTGGACAACAAGCCGCACCTGCGAGCCTAGCATACCCTGTCCTTTTTTTGCATCTGCGAACACCTAAACGCATCTGCGAGTCCGCACCCCCAGCCTCCCCTCTGCAGGTGAGAAACACCCGAACCAGCAACACCAATTTTTTCTTAAGTACGAATTTCTTACCGTTAAGCATCCGAAACACACCCGAGGCCCCCGGGACCTCAACCAAACCCACCAACCAATCCTATAACATCATTATAACTTAGTCGGGCCTTCAAACCACATCGAATAACACCAAAAACATGAATTAAGCACGGATTCAAGCCTAAGAACTTAGCATTTTTCCAAATTCTACAAACGATGCTGAAACACGTCAAACCTAGTCCGAATGACCTCAGATTTGAAACACAGGTCACAAATGACACTACGAACCTACAACCACTTCCAGAAATCCATTCCTAGCTCGATATCAAAATTTCCCATATCGGACGAAATCGCTGAAAATATAACTTTCGCTAATTCAAGCCTAAATCTACTACAAACCTCCAAAATACATTCTGGACGCGCTCCTAACCCCAAATTCACTTAGTTGAGCTAACGGAGTTGACGGAATCCCATTCCAGGTCCGTTTTCAAACAGTTCTGACTACTGTCCAAATTCTAAGGCTAAAATTCACATCTAGGGACTAAGTGTCCCAAAACTCTCCGAATTCCATAACCAATCACTCCAGCAAGTCCCGAAAGCAGAAACAAACATGGAGAAAACAATTATTAGGGGATCGGGGCTCTAACTCTCAGCACGACCGGCCGAGTCGTTACACAAAAGTACTATAATTGATTAAGGTCCCTACTAGCCGAAAGGCCTTTGGTTAGCACGGTCCAAGTTGTTGGGTGAACTCCCAAAATCTAACGGTATCTATAATAGAAACCAATTTTGCTCGCATATGTGTATTTGAACATTTATTACATTTAAGTCCACCATTGATGATGTCGCTGATTACACCAAAGCCGGGGGCACGGCTTGCTGCAGAATCTGCTATAGATGGAGTCCATCTTCTTGTTATGGCATTCAACAATTGAGTCACATAATGCTTTATATCCAATCAATACTACTTACATAGAGTTTCATGCGTTTGAGAGAGAAAATAAGAATAAGAGGAAACGAAGATGAGGCAGAAAGGAGCCGCATAGGTCAGAGGAGAAGAAGAGGGGGCAACGACGGGTATGAAGTTGTCAAAATTAGGGTATACGTTAAATAATTTTAAAAATATGGGTATAGGTTAAATGGGGACGACCAAATAGGGAGCCCCATGCAATTTTTGAGTTGATAGAAATCAATAATATTAACTTCCCACAAACTTAAAGGACCAAAACTGTTCTATGCATACTTAAGGGTAGGTTCAAAGTTTATTGGCTGCACTAAGTCAAATTTATAAAAATTGCATGGGGTGCCCTATTTGGTCGCCCCTTTTTAACCTGTATCCTCTTTGTTTTTCTGTTTGCATCCGCACCCTTTTTTTTTTTTGTTAAAAGCCTTTTAAAAAGATAATTTTGCCCTTCTTTATTAAAAGACTACTTTCTCTCCAAAAATACGCCAGTCTACTTTCTCTGTCTCTCTTCTCTCGTTCTTCGCGTTTTTTGATTAGTTTCTTTATATAATCAAACGGTTTTCAATTCTTCTTAATTTTTCAACTGTTTGTTCCCTAATAACATTACGTATAATCACAGGTACATTGCATTAACTTTCTGGGTTTTATATTAATATTATTTTTACGATTTAATTTCTGGTTTTTTGTTTATAGTCATCTTAGTTTAATCGTTTCCCTTTTTTTATTTATGATAAAATAGTTTCGTAGGTTTTACTTTGATTAGTGCATTAGTTTTCTAGGTTTTACTTTTGCGATTGTGTTTTTAGGTTTTTTGAACGCGTGTTTGTATTTTTTGATGAAAAATCTATAAATTCTTAAGTGATTTTTGGATACGTTGATATTCTTAACAATTTTGAGAGTAAAACAGATGATTCTATTAAAGTGTGAAGTTTATAATAGTTCAAGGATAATTTAATTCTAGGAGCTGAAGTTTTGTTTTGTGTTTTGTGCTTTGTGCTTTTGTTATATTTTTTTATGAACTTCAACATTATTTGAAGTTGAATTTGTGTTCTGTATTTGTAACTTCAGCATTTCTAGGAGCTGAACTTTTGTTTTGTGTTTGTTGAGCTTCGATTTTTTGCTGAAGTTTTTGTTTTGTAACTGTTGAACTTTAGTGTTATAGTCTTGAAGTTTATTTTTGTGTTTGCTGAACTTCCAGTTTATGCTGAAGTTTTTGTTTTGTAATTGGTGAACTTTCAGCATTCTAGGAGATGAAGTTTTATTTTGTATTTGCTGAACTTCAGCATTTAGGAGCTGAAGTTTTTGTTTTATATTTGCTGAAATTCAGCCTTCTTAAACCTGAAGTTTTAACTGATTTTTTTGATAATGTTCTAACGTTATTTTTCCTATCTTTTTTTTTCCGAACAGATGGCATCTACGAATCCTAAGGCACCTAAAGCACGTAGAAAACGTAAGTCTCTATGATGACCCAACAGGTCATCATATGATTTAAGACTCCATTTCTGGTTCGTTAGCCTTAAAACATTATTTTCATTCACCTCGATTTGCGTGCGCAGTCTGGACGTGAATCCAGAAAGTCTTTATGTGAAAGATATGAAATAATAATTTTTGAGAGTTAAAATTGATTTTTAGTTGACGTTGGTCAATATTTTGAGTAAACGGACCCAGACCCGTGTTTCGACGATCCCTTGAGGTCCGTAGTAAAATATGAGACTTGGGTGAATTTTTAATTAAAATTGTTAGACTGAAATTTAAAGGAATTAAGGAAATTTATTTATGTTTGAACTTGTTGGTACCGGGCCCGTATTTTTATTTCGGAGCCCGGTACATGTTCATTATAATATTTTAGTCATACCTAAAATCGGAGTTGATTTAACGTGATTCGAGCGTCCGATTGAGAAAATAGTAATTTTGAAGTGTTCTTGAGAAATTCATGAGTTTTGATGCTAAATTCGTACTTTTAGGTGTTATTTTTGTGATTTGATAGCACGAGCAAGCTCGTATGATATTTTTAGACTTGCGTGCATGTTTGGTTTGGAGCCCCGAGGGCTCGGGTGAGTTTTGGATAGATTACGGAGTGAGTTAGACTTAGAATTTTTTAGGTGTCTGCAGTTTCTGGGAACTGGCCTCTGATCTCGCAATTGCGAGGTCAATGTTCGCATTTGGGAACATCCCCATTTTCTGTTAGGTTTACATTTGCAAACAAATTATTCGCATTTTCTATAGATGCCTAGATTAGCCTAGGTTTGCATTTGCGACGATGCGATCGCATTTGCGGAGGGCAAGCAATAGCATTTGCGATGGGAGACTCGCATTTGCGATGGGAACTAGGTAAGGAAATTCTTCGCATTTGCGACCAAAAGGTTCGCATATGCGATGGATGCAGAAAATGCGAAGGTTCGCATTTGTAATATCCTTCTCGCATTTGCGAGCTTCGCAAATGCGAAGCTCCAGTCGCAAATGCGACATCTGCAACTGATAAGTTAAGACTTAGATGGGATTTTCACCCATTATTCAATTCTTTCGAACCCTAAACCTCCATTGGCGATTTTCCAAAGACCAAAACTTCTCCAAATCATAGTTAAGTGATTTCTAACTAGTATCTTTCAATCTCTTACAACTTTTTACAAGATTTCAACCTAGAATCTATAGTTTTCATGGTAGAATTAGGAATTTTTGGGTAGAACTTAGGAATTTTGAAATTTGGGAATTTAGACCTCGAATTGAGGTCGAATTCCAAAACCAATTGTATATCCGGGCTCGGGGGAGAATGGGTAAACGGATTTTGGTTCGAACCTCGAGTTTGGACCAAGCGGGCCCGGGGTCGATTTTTGTATTTTGTTGGGAAACCATAGGAAAACCATAATTGTGCATTAAAGTTAGTTCCTTTAGCAATAATTAATGATATTGAACTGATTATGATTAGATACGAGTGGGTTGGAGGTGAATTCTAAAGGAAAAGCGATAATTAAGTGTTGAGTTGGTCGTCAGATTGAGGTAAGTGTTTGGTCTAACTTCGACTTGAGGGATTAGTATCCCTAACTTATTTGCTATATGAAAATTCATGTGTGTGGCGTATAGGTGAGGTGACAAGTACCTATGCGCCGCCAAATTATCTGTTTAGCATGTTTCCCTCCCCGTTCCCAATTTATTATCTTCTTGTCTTAACTGTTTCTTGCCTATTGATGCTTCCATGCCTAATTTTTGTTGTTGAATGTTGTTCTTATTTGGAAATATTAGTTGTTCCTTATTCTCATTGTGATACACTATTGATTTAAGTTGGCTTGTCAGTGTTTCGTGGTATATTCCGATTGGTCTCGCTGTGTAGTTTTAATTGGTGAAGTTCTAATTTGATAGTTATCCGTTTACAATGGTTTGAGATATAAATGGTGAGAAAGTTCTGGGCTTAATTGTGAAACACTAGTACTTATTGTGTGACCGATGATTGTCTGGTAGGAGCTGGTTGCACGCCGCAACAATGAGTAATAAGGGTGGATAGATGGGATCGGGTTGCACGCCGCAACAAGAGGAATAAGGGTGATATATTGAGGAGTAATAAGGGTGGACGGGTGGGATCGGGTTGCACGCCGCAACAAGGAGGAATAAGGGTGAATGGTCATATTGTTACTGATTATATGGTGGGATCGCGATGCACGCCACATAATTAGGTTGTTTAATTGTGTTGTTTATACTCTACTTCCATTCTGTAGTATTGAAACTTTCTTAAGGATTGGTTATAGCTGAGTACTGGCAGGATAACTGGGTTTCGTATTTATTACCTGCAAGTTACTATTCCACTTCGTTTTGTACTTCCTTTTTGCTTTAATATAAACTGTATGCAGGTTATAGTGTATAATCCCAGCCGTAGCCTCGTCACTACCTCGTCGAGGTTAGGCTTTGTTCAAAGGTACTGAATCTGGTTCCATCAACTGGCGAATCACCACATAGTCGGAGTCGATCAAAATAAGCCAATCAAACTCCTATAATTGGTGAATCACCACATAGTCGGAGTCGATCAAAAGAAGCCAATTGAACTCCTATAATTGGCGAATCACCTCGTACCCATAGTCATTCTAACCGTTCTACAACGGCGTTTGACAATGAATTAGTCAACATAATATCTCGTGTAAGTTTCGAGCTGAAGTTTTTGTTTTTGTGTTTTGTAAAACTACAACATGTTTTAGTTGAAGTGTTTTGTTCTGTTTGCGATGAACTTTAGCATTCTAGTAGCTGAAGCTTTGTTCTGTATTTGCTGAACTTCAGCATGTTTTTAGTTGAAGCTTTGTTCTGTATTTGCCGAACTTCAGCATGTTTTAGCTAAAGCTTTACTCTGTATTTGCTGAACTTCAGCATGGTTTAGCTGAAGTTTTGTTATGTATTTGCTGAACTTCAACATTTTTTTAGACCTGAAGTTTTGTTCTGTGTCTCTATACTAGAGGGTAATGGGGTAGGTTAAAAGACATGCATAAGAAGAAAGGCGCATGATCGCGAAAAAAGTTGTTGAGGAGTTTCAACAGGAAGAGCGATCTTCTATTGTGGATGAGGTTATGATAAAAGTCAAGGTAAGCTTATTCATAGAGAAGTCCTTTTTCTGCTAATTTTATTCAGATTAATCATTGTTAGTAATTTTTTATAGGAATATTTTGATGAGAAGTTTGAAAAGTTGTTTAAGATTGTCGATAAATCAAAAGGAATGGACGATGGTGATACATATTTTGATTTGATGAACTATCGACAATATGATAGGATGAACGACTCGTTCGAACCTCTATCGAATAATAATGCTTCTCATGATCCACTACATAAAGTCACAGATTAAAATGTAACAGGTGAGGAAGCGACTCTTGAAGGCAATGTTCAAGTATTCGAGGAAGTTCAACGTGTTGAACAACACGTTGAAGAGGAATGTACCAGTGTTGATAGACTGAGCAAAGATGGATATGATGAACAATTATCAATCGAGAATGTAGGAAGCAAGAACGGTGCAGCTGATTAAGTTGTCGATACTGAAGAACATGCAACGAGTTGTGCTTTGGGTAGTGATATTGCACAAGGCAATGTGTGTGGCGATGGAGATCATGAACTTGTTAGTACTGAAGAACTGACACCGAGTGATGTGTGTACCACTATTGGGAAAGGCAATCCGTTAACGGACGCAATAACTATTTACCAAGAAATTTTAGGTGTCGAGACACAGGAAGTTTTCACTACAGGTATAAATATTTTCTATGTTATATATATATATATATAACATAGATAGAGTTGAGAAAATAGTGGCGTTTCAATTGATACAACTCAAAACGTCTCTGATGATGCTGCATTACATGAAGATAGAGTTGAGAAAATCCTTCCAGAGAATACTCAAATGCTCCTCGACGTCGTTGTTGCACAATTGAATGAAGCCGGAGCTGCTGAGATAGACAAAGGCATGTAGTCTGGCGAAACCGCAGTGGAAGATAAAGGTCAAGGTATTCTATATATCACGAATTTATTACATTTGGTCCAAGTATATATTTTCAGTTTGAAATTTCACATACTTTATTTTGTTTTTTATGCTTTTTGATGATTATTCAGAAAGACTTAATGCAGCTGAAAAGAAATTGATGAGATCATTCGGCTATATGAAAAAGGATAAATACATCTATTCACACTTGTTGGCTCACAGACAGGTGTGAAGTGTGTTCGTATTATTTTTAAACTTTAGTCAGTATTATTGAGTAAATTTTGTTTGCATGAAGATATATGCGTACCTGAAGGTAATGGAAGTGGATCCGTTGGAATGAAAACACCATCTTTGTCGCAACACTTAGACCAAGTGTTATTTTCTGCAATTCGATTACAAGGTGTTTTTTGCCTATGTGTTTTATATCAGTTGTTTTTGTATGTATATATATTTTCCTTGCTTTTGCAGATCTCATCTGATGCATCACAACTTCTTCCAAATCCTAAGAGAAGGAAGATGTCCAGTTCTCCTAATGTTATGAGTGACACTAGTGATATCCCCAACTTCAAGTTATGTTCATTTTCTCTGGGTAGTACAGAAGGGACCCGTTTAGAAGGTAATTCTGTTGTTGGTGGTGGTGGTGAAGAGAGACAAGAACAACGTGAACATCAGGGAGTTGGTCAAGTACTGCCGCCATGGTTGTGGATTTTTTCCCTGCTACTGAACCGTAGCAGTTAGTTGTGACGGAATAGCAGGAAGAGCAAGCAAAAAGAAAAACAGCTAAAACAGGGAAAAAGATTTGTATGGAGAGTATTTGGTTGAAATCTCCTTACGTCATTCCTAAACAAAAGCGAAAGGGGCAAGATTGGAAAGTAGGAAAGACTACACGAAGGTTTCCCTTCCATTATGTTAATCAAGACAGTGGATTGATGCAAAGATTCACATACTGGTTGAAGACGGATGCCAGTGAATATAATTCCAAGCCATTCAGATTAGCTGGAATTAATATTCAAAAGTCATTCTTTACCGAGCTTATGTATCCTACCTCTGATCTTTCGGATGAAGTAAGTTTGAGTTTGTTTTTTGAATTGATTTTCAACTGTATTTCCCAAAACTTTAGCGTATGCTTGTTTTTAAAGTTTTTGTACTGTAATTTGGCAAACGTCAGTTTTATGCATGGTAAAACTACTGAAGTTTTTGACATGCAGTATTTAGTTTTAGTTTGAAGTTTTTTTTAACTTTTAAATCAAACATGTTGAAGTTTTTGTGTTATTTCCTAACACTTCATATTGAATATGCTTAAGTTTTCGTCACGCAGTTTGTACTTTTGTAATGCGATTTTTCTAAACTTCATACTTATGCATGCTGAAATTTTTTATTTCACATATTTTTCTTTTGTTGTTGTTCATTTGCAGCATATTGAAGTGGACGTATATTTCTTGCGCAAGAAATATTGCTATCACCTTCCAAGTTATCCAAAATCAAGATGTGTAATAACAAATTTAATTTTTAATCAGTATATGATTAAGTTGGCTAGTGTTCATGCTTCAGATGATTAGAAGGAGAAACTAGAATAAGGAAGGAAAAGAGAATGGAGGATAAAAAAGGAAGGTAAAAAGAGCAAATCAAAGCAAAAGAGGACTGCCAAAAAGCAGGAATGTGAGGATGATGGAGAAGAAGAAGAAGAAGTGGAGATTGAGGATCTTAACGAGTTTACTTGGCTTATTGAAGAATCAACTGGTGAAAAGGTGGCCAACTACGTAAGAGGCATTGACCTTTCATGTGGTATCACATGGGCATCTGCCGAAAAAGTATTCTTTCCATTTCGACTTAAGCCAAGGACGGGCCATAGATCTACGCACTACATGCATGGAATTATGCACTTTGAAAAAAAACTATATATGTGTATGATTCCATGAGCAATACACCATATGAGCGAGCGGTTGAACATGTTTAAAATTATGCCCGGTTGATCCCATACTGTCTCAAATGCTTGGACATTGGCACACACAATAAAATTTATGGGGAAAATCCTATGGAAAAATTTGCGATTAAGTGGATGAACACACCCCTACAGGATAACAAGTACGTGTTTGGCTTATGTTTACCATGCATCTAATGTTTATTGTTTTTTCTTCTTGTGTTAACTAATATTCAATTGTTTTCATGTTATTTTTGTAGTGTTGATTGTGGTATATTTGCTCTTAAGTTCCTTGATATGCGGTTGAAGCAAGTATTACGATTCGAATCTAAACCCTGTCGTGATGGCGCCTATCATGATACTAGACAAGCCTATTTATCCCAAAATACTACCAAATTGATTATAAGAGTTAAGTAACGATACTTTCAATATTAGAAATTCTCTAAAAACCAAGTTAAACTCAAATTTGAAAATGATGCGGAAAACGAGCCCCAACATCGGGGTGTCACCAAGTCATGAGTGTCTAAGTACTTAAACTACCACATCAGCTGTCTAAATGTCAATACAACCAAAAAGGAGAAATAGAAGGAGTAACAAAGTCCTGCGGACGCTAGCAGCTACCTTGCAGTCTCCAAAACTTTGATGGCCTTAACTCAACAATCGCCGCGCTCAAACACACCTGGATCTGCACATGAAGTGCAGGGTGTAGTATGGGTACAACCGACTTAGCAAGTAACAGAAATAACTAAGGAACTAAGTAGTAGAGAAGAGCTAAGCAGAACAATTCATTTAATAATTTTTTACAGTTAAGAATAACCAGGAGTAAAAGGTAAATTTCATGAATTATAAAATACTACAAGACAATTAGCAGATAAATGCAGCAACAGCAAAACTAGATGAAACTTCCCAGCAATGTCACTCAATCCCTCAGACCTCAATGCACACGCTCAATAGGTACCTGCGCTCACCGGGGGTATTCAGACTCCGGAGGTGCTCCTGCAGCCAAAGCGCTAATTTGCACGGACCACTCACGTGCTGCACAGACAACTCACGTGCTATCATATCATAGCTGGATCTGCACGAAAACCTCACGTGCTATGGTATCAATCTGGATCCGCACGGACAACTCACGTGCTATAGTACAATGTCTCACAACTGGCCCTTGGCCACCCTCAGCCATGTACCTCTCTAGCCTCACAGTTTTCAATCAATAAAGGAAAGCAGTCCAAATATAAGTATTACAGTGTATCAGCAAAAGATAATAGAGTCTGAGGTAACATGTACAAGAATTAGTATGACTGAGTATAACTATAGTGAGCATGAATAAAGCTTACGCATGATCTCTAACATTAAGGCAGTCAAGTTCTAGCATACATGAAAGCACATAACACAAATAAAGGCTATTAGGCCTCACGGGACGGACCAAAGTCTCAATCCCTTGCGACGTACACCCACACGCCCGTCACCTAGCGTGGGTGTCACCTCCAGTCGGTCACATGATATTAATTCTCCGGGTTTATACCCTTAAAACCATAGTTAAAATTGTTACTTACCTTAACAGCGAGGAAATTCTACTCTGGAATGCTTTCGCCCTTCGACTCGGTCTCCAAAAAGTCTGAATCTATCGACAACCAGTAAGATAACATCAACATATGCTAAAGAAACAAATTCCACAAGAAAAACTACAAAATTAGGCCAAACCCTAAAATTAGCTAAAACCTGGCCCCCCGGGCCCACGTCTCGAAACTCGACAAAAATTACAAAACTAGAACGATCATTCACCGTTGATTCTACCATATCAAATTCATCAAAATCCGACATCGTTTGGTCCCTCAAATCCTCACCTCAAGCTCTCCAAAATCTCAACACCTAATCCCCTAACTTTCATCCCTAATTTCCACTAATTGCATGCTAAAACAACTGAAAATTACCATAATCACGGGTATTAGGCTCAAGTAACTTACCTCAATGAAAACCCCCTTAATTCCCTCTTCAAACTCTCCAAAAGCATCAAAATCCAAATAGTAATGGTGAAGAATACCCAAAAATTCGCAAAGTGTGCATTATATACTTTCTGCCTAGGCATCTCGCACCTGCGGCCCCTAACTCGCACTTGCGGTCCAAACAGCCGCACGTGCGGAACTCACTTATCTGCCCACACTCCGCACATGCGCCTCATTCCTCGCTCCTGCGGGCTCGCAGGTGCGTCCAACTTTCGCACATGCGCGCAATGCCCAACCTTCCTAACTTCCGCATCTGAGCACTCATCCCCGCTCTTGCTACCTCGCACTAGCAGCTTCCCTTCCGCAGGTGCGGAAAAATACCAGCAGCTCCAAAACACTAGAAAACAGCACTTCCAACTCTAAAATTCAATCCGTTAAATCACCCGAAACACACCCGAGGCCCTAGGGACCTCAACCAATGATACCAACAAGTCCTATACCAATATACAAACTTATTTGAACCCTCGGAACACTCAAAACAACACCAAAACACCAAATCAACCTCGGATTCAAGCCTAAGAACTTCTAAACTTCCAAATTCCGCCAACGACGCCGAAACCTACCAAACCTCGTTCGAATAACCTCAAAATTTTCACACACGTCACAAATGACACTATGGACCTACTCCAACTTTCAGAATTCCATTCCGACGCTGATACCTAATTTTCCACTACCAACCAAAATCACCAAATTTCTAATGTTCGCCAATTCAAGCCTAATTCTACCACGGACCTCCAAATTACATTCCGGGCGCACTCCTAAGTCCAAAATCACCTAACGGAGCTAAACGAACCATAAAATCAAAATCCGAGATTGTTTACTCATAAGTCAAAATCCGGTTGACTTTTCCAACTGAAGCTTCCTAATAAGAGACTAAGTGTCTCATTTCACTCCAAAGCCACTCTGGACCCGAACTAACCAACCCGATACCATACAATATAGCTGAATAAAACCTAAAGAAGCAAAAATGAGGGAAATGGGGTTATCTTGGAATGGCCGACCGGGTCCTTACATTATCCCCCTCTTAAACAAATTTTCGTCCTCAAACGAGTCTAGAAATATACCTGGAGTCTCAAATAGGTGTGGATATCTGCTTAGCATCTCCCGCTAGGTCTCTCAGGTGGCCTCCTCCACGGGCTGGCCTCTCCACTGCACCTTCATTGAAGCTATGTCTTTTAACCTCAACTTTCGGACCTGCCGATCCAAAATAGCCACCGACTCCACATCATAAGTCATATCACCCACCAACTGAACCGTGCTGAAGTCCAAAACATGGGACGAATCGCTAACATACTTGCGAAGCATGCGAACATGTAATACCGGATGCACACTCGACAAACTGGGTGGCAAGGCAAGCTTATAAGCCACCTCCCATATCCTCTGAAGCACCTCAAAAGGTCCAATAAACTGGGGGCTCAACTTGCCCCTCTTCCCAAACCTCATAACACCATTCATGGGTGAAACCTTTATCAAGACCTTCTCCCCAACCATAAATGACACATCCGGACCTTCCTATCCGCATAGCTTTTCTGCCTAGGCTGCGCCATGAGAAGCCGCTCCTTAATCAACCTTATCTAAGGCATCCTGGACTAAATCTGCACCCAAGATCCTAGCCTCACCTGGCTCAAACCATCCAACCAGAGATCTACACCTCCTCCCATATAAGACTCGTACGGAGCCATATGGATACTCGACTGATAGCTGTTATTATTTGCAAACTCAGCGAGTGGCAGAAACTGGTCCCATGAACCCCCAAAGTCAATAACACAAGCGCACAACATGTTCTCTAATATCTGAATAGCGCACTCGGACTGCTCATCCATCTGAGGGTGAAAATTTGTGCTCAACTCAACCTGAGTACCCAACCCTCGTTGCACGGCCCTCCAAAACTGCGATGTGAACTGAGTACCTCTATCAGAAATGATGGAAACTGGGACGCCATGCAAGAGAACAACCTCCCGGATATAAATCTCAGCCAAGCGCTCTGAAGTGTAAGTAGTACCAACAGGAATGAAGTGCGCAGACTTGGTCAGCCGATCCACAATAACCCAAATAGCATCGAACTTCCTCAAAGTCCGTGGGAGCCCAACTACAAAGTTCATGCTGATCCGCTCCCACTTCCTCTCCGGAATATCTAACTTCTGAAGAAATTCACCCGGTCTTTGATGCTCATACTTAACCTACTAACAGTTGAGACACCGATCACAAACCCAACAATATCCTTCTTCATCCGCCTCCACCAATAGTGTTGTCTCAAATCTTGGTACATCTTCGCGACTCTTAGATGGATGGAGTACTGCGAGTTGTGGGCCTCATCAAGAATCAACTCCCGAAGCCCATCTACATTAGGCAAACATATCAGGCCCTACATCCTCAACACACCATCATCACCAATAGTCACATCCCTAGCATCACCTCGCCGGACCCTGTCCTGAAGAATGAGCAAGTGGGGATCATCATACTGACACTCCCCAATACGGTCATAAAGAGAAGACCTGGAGACCACACAAGCCAATACCCGACTAGGCTCCGAAATATCCAACCTCACAAGCTAGCCTGCTAAGGCCTGAACATCTAATGCAAAAGGTCTCTCTGTTGTTGGAAGATAAGCTAAACTCCCCAAACTTTCTACCCGACGACTCAAAGCATCGACCACCACATTGGCTTTTCCCGGATGGTATAGAATAGTGATATCATAGTCCTTAAGAAGCTCCAACCATCTTCGCTGACGCAAATTAAGATCCTTCTGCTTGAACAGATGTTGTACACTTCTGCGATCAGTATAAATCCCACAATGAGCCCCATACAAATAATGACGCCAGATCTTTAAGGCGTGAACAATGGCTGCTAACTCAAGATCATGCACCGGATAATTCTTCTCATGGGTCTTCAACTAACGCGCATAGGAAATCACCTTACCCTCCTGCATTAAAACACAACCAATGGCTACCCTCGAGGCATCAGAATACACGGTATAAGAACCTGAAGCTGATGGCAGAACTAACACTGGAGCTGTGCTCAAAGCAATCTTGAGCTTCTGAAAGCTCTCCTCACACTCATCTGACCACCTGAATGGAGCACCCTTCTGGGTCAATTTGGTCAAGAGCGAGGCAATAGATGAAAATCCCTCCATGAAGAGACGGTAATAACCTGCCAAACCAAGAAAGCTCCTAATCTTCATGGTTGAGGACGGTCTAGGCCAACTCTGCACAGCCTCTATCTTCTTCGGATCCACCTGAATACCCTCACTGGACACCACATGCCCCAAGAATGCTATTGAACTGAGCCAAAACTCATACTTGCAGAACTTTGCATAAAGTTTCTCCTCCCTCAACCTCTACAACACAATCCTCAAATGCTGAGCATGCTCCTCCGAGCTACGTGAATACACCAGGATGTCATCAATTAATACAATAACGAAGGAGTCCAAATATGGCTGGTATACACTGTTCATCAAATGCACGAACGTTGTTGGGGCATTGGTCAGCCCAAAAGACATCACCAAGAACTCATAATGTCCAAACCGGGTCCTGAATGTTGTCTTAAGAATATCTGAATCCTGAATCTTCAGCTGATGATACCCGGACCTCAAATCAATCTTGGAGAACACCCTCGCTCCCTGAAGCTGGTCAAATAAATCACCAATGTGAGGCAAGGGATACTTGTTTTTAATTGTGACCTTGTTCAACTGCTTGTAGTCAATACACAATCTCATGGAGCCATCCTTCTTTTTCACAAATAGAACCGGTGCACCCCAAGGTGACACACTTGGCCGAATGAACCCCTTATCAAGGAGTTCCTAAAGTTGTTCTTTCAATTCCTTCAACTCCACTAGTGCCATATGATATGGCAGAATAGAAATGGGCTGAGTTCCCGACACCAAATAAATACCAAAGTCAATATCCATGTCAGGCACCATTCCCGACAGGTCTGTAGCAAACACATCCGGAAAATCACATACCCCCGGAACCGAATCAATAGAAGTAGCATCTGCACTAACATCTCTCACAAAAGCCAAGTTAGAGAGACAATCCTTATCAACCATACACTGAGATATCAAATATGAAATCACCCTACTTGGTACATAGTCTATAGAATCACTTCGCTCCACCCTCGGAACTCTCGTTATCGCTAACATCACAACCTTAGCGTTATAATATAATACAGTATGGCATGGAGATAACCAATCCATACCCAATATAACATTGAAACCAACCATACTGAGCAATAGAAGGTCCACCACAATAGTATCGCATACTGGAGTAGATACATGAACAGATGAAACTAAAGACTCACGGGGCATATCCAGAAAATGAGCGAAATACGAGAAAACATATGAATATGTAGAACTAGGGTCAAATAATACAAAGGCGTCTCTATGACAGATGGAGACAACACCTGTAATCACAGCATCTGAAGCAATAACATTTGGTCAGGCTGGGAGGGCATAGAAACGGGCATGACCACCCCCTGATTTATCTTCCCCTCTCGGGCGACCCCTAGCTGGCTGGGCTCTGCCCCTTGCTGGCTGGGCGAGTGGTGGAGGAACTGGTGCTGGTGCTATCCGTCGAGTACTCCACTATGGAGCCCCACCCGATAGACTAGGGCAACCTCTCATAATGTGACTAAAATCCCCGCACTCGAAACAACCCCTACTTTGACGAAACTGCTACTCCTAATGCCCAAAAGAACTACCTGAGGATACTTGAGCGGACGGGGCATGATGAGCACCCTGCACTAGAAGTGCACTGCATGATGACTAACCCTACTAATGACTGTAAGAACCATGGCCAGATGATGTACCACGATGAAATGGGCGAGCTGACGGGGCATGCCTGAATTGACGACCTCTGTCGTGCTGGAACTCACCCCCATGAAGAGCACCACTGAATCCACCTAGTCCACGAGGCCTCTTGGACTCCCTATCAACCCTCTCCTGACCATGAACTATCTCAATCTATCAAGAAATGACGACAACCTCATCAAAGGTAGCACCAGACACCCTCTTTCGGATCATAAGCAACTGTAGATGAAAAGTGAGACCATCTATGAACCTCATGATCCTCTCCCTGTCCGTGGGAACCAACCAGATAGCATGTCGGGCCAACTCCAAGAATCACATCTCATACTGCGTCACAGACATATCACCCTTGCGAAGCTGCTCAAACTGTTTGTGCAGCTCCTCTCTGTGCAACTGGGTACAAACTTCTCCAAAACTACCACGTAGAACTGATGCCAAGTGAGGGGTGATGCGTCAGCAAGCCTACGCCTCTCGTAGGTCTCCCACCATCGGAGTGCAGCCCTAGAAAATTAAAATTTAGTGAATGATACCCCGCAAGTCTCCAGAATACTAGTTGCGCGGACTATCCTCTGGAACCTATCTAAGAAATCCTGGGCATACTCTCTCTGTGTGCCACTGAAGGGTGGAGGCTGGAGTCTCCCAAACCTCTCCAACCTACATTGATCATCCTCCGACATAGCTGGAACTACATGTTCCTGAGCAGCTGAGACCGTTTAGGTTGGTGGTGCCCCCGGTGTCTGGGGTCCCTGGAAAACCTGCTCCGGCGTGCGGAAGTAGGAGTCTAGGTGCCTCCCCTGGCCTGAGAAATAGCTGTGGTCGTAGTAACTGAGACCGCCTGAGCAAGGCCCGTACACCCTGATAGAATCTAGGGCAGGGCCTCCTGAAGCTAGGAATCACAATAGGCACAGGTGGTGTCTAAGTTGGTCCCGCCGGAACATCTACCACGGGGAATTGGTCCTGATCTGGGACAGCTGAGGCATCTGTAGGTGTTGCCCCTGCTGCTGCACTAGCGATGTCTCTGCCTCTACCACGGCCTCTACTGCGGCCTCGGCCTCTCGCAGCCCGAGCTGGTGGTATTGGTGGTTGTCTCTCATGACTGGTAGCACGAGTCCTCACCATTTGTGAGAGAATGAAATAACAGATCTTTAGTTACCAGGTTAAACGGAACGCACAACAAGAATCCAAGAATGTGAAATTTTTCCTAAGGGTTTTGCAGCCTCTCGAAGATAAGTACAGACATCTCCATACAGATTCGCAAAACTCTAAACCCTATTGTGATGGCGCCTATCGTGATACTAGGCAAGCCTATTTATCCCAGAATACCACCAATTTGATTATAAGAGTTAAGTAACGATACTTCCAATATTAGAAATTCTTAGAAAACCAAGTTAAACTCAAATTTGAAAATGAAATTTGGAACACGAGCCCCAACATTGGGGTGTCACCAAGTCATGAGCGTCTAAGTACTTAAACTATTACATCAACTATCTAAATATCAATACAACCAAATTGGATAAATAGAAGGAGTAACAAGGTCCTGCGGACGCTAGCAGCTACCTTGCAGTCTCCAAAACTCTGATGGCCTGAACTCAACAATTGCCGCGCTCAAACACACCTGGATATGCACATGAAGTGCAGGGTGTAGTATGAGTACAACCGACTTAGCAAGTAAAAGAAATAACTA
Source organism: Nicotiana undulata (assembly GCA_005239495.1). Taxonomy (NCBI): domain Eukaryota; kingdom Viridiplantae; phylum Streptophyta; class Magnoliopsida; order Solanales; family Solanaceae; genus Nicotiana; species Nicotiana undulata. The sequence goes on from ML243749.1 coordinate 90,919, forward strand.
AGGAAATGAGTAGTAGAGAAGATCTAAGCAGAACAATTCATTTAATAATTTTTCACAGTTAAGAATAACCAGGAGTAAAAGGTAAATTTCATGAATTATAAACTACTACAAGACAATTAGCAGATAAATGCAGCAACAACAAAAGTAGATGAAACCTCACAGCAATGTCACTCAATCCCTCAGCCCTCAATGCACACGCTCAATAGGTACCTGCGCTCATTGGGGGTGTTCAGACTCCAGCGGGGCTCCTACAGCCCAAGCGCTAATCTGCACGGGCCACTCACGTGCTGCACGTACAACTCACGTGCTATCATATCATAGCTGGATCCGCACGGACAACTCACGTGCTATGGTATCAATCTGGATCCGCACGGACAACTCACGTGCTATAGTACAATGTCTCACAATCGTTTCTTGGCCTCCCTCTGTCATGTACCTCTCTAGCCTCACAGTTTTCAATCAATAAAGGAAAGCATTCCAAATCAAAGTATTACAGTGTAACAGCAAAAGATAATAGAGACTGAGGTAACATGTACAAGAATTACTATGACTGAATATAACTATTGTGAGAATGAATAAAGCTTAAGCATGATCTCTAACATGAAGGCAGTCAAGTTCTAGCAGACAAGAAAGCACATAACACAAATAAAGTCTATTAGGCCTCACGGGACGGACCAAAGTCTTAATCCCTCTGGTGTACACCAACACGCACGTCACCTAGCATGGGTGTCACCTCCAAACAGTTACATGATATCAATTATCCGGGTTTATACCCTCAAAACCAGAGTTAAAATTGTTACTTACCTTAACAGCGAAGAAATCGTACTCCGGAATGCTCTCTCACCTCGACTCGGTCTCCAAAAGCTCTGAATCTATCCACAACCAGTACAATAACATCAGCATATTGATGATAGGCTATAATTACGCATTTTAGTCGCTTATTACACTCGAGTTTACTGCACTTTAATTGAGTTTGAGCTTTAATCGCTAGTGTTTTGTACTAATTATGTGTTTTATGCCTTGTAGGAGTGATTCCAAGTTATATAGATGTTATGGAATGAATTTAAGTGATTTGGAGCTTTGAAGTCTGAGTAAAAGCTCAAGGAATTAAGTTGGGATCGTGCTCGGGGGTCAAATTTGATAGTTGAGAACAAACGACGACTCGAGGAGGCATATTGCGCACTGTCTAGTAAAATGGACATAACTNTGTTAAAGAAACGATTTTCCACAAGAGAAACTACAAAATTAGGCTAAAAACCCGAAACTGGCTAAAACCTTGGCCCACGTCTCAAAACTCGACAAAAATTACAAAACTAGAAAGCTCATTCACCCACAAGTCTAACCATACCAAATTCATCAAAATCCGACACCATTTGGTCCCTCAAATCCTCACCTCAAGCTCTCCAAAATCTCAGGCCCTAATCCTCTCACTTTCATCCCTAACTTCCACTAATTACATGCTTAACAATTGAAAATTACCATAATCATGGGTATTAGGCTTAAGTAACTTACCTCAAAGAAAACCCCCTTAATTCCCTCTTCAAACTCTCCAAAAGCTTCAAAATCCGAATAGCAATGGTGAAGAATACCCAAAAATTCGCAAAGTGTGCATTATATATCTTCTTCCCAGGCATCTTGCACCTGCGGCCCCTAACTCGCACCTGCGGTCCAAACAACCGCACGTGTCCGCATATGCGCCTCATTCCTCACACCTGCGGGCTCGTAGGTGTGACCAACTTTCGCACATGCGCTCAATGCCCAGCCTTCCTAACTTCCATATCTGCGCACTCAGCTCTGTGCTTGCTACCTCACACCTGCGGCTCCCCTTCCACAGGTGCGGAAAAACACCAGCAGCTCCAAAACACCAGAAAACAACACTTCCAACTCTAAAATTCAATCCGTTAAATCACCCGAAACACACCCGAGGCCCTTGGAATCTCAATAAATGATACCAAAAAGTCCTATACCAATATACGAACTTATTCGAACCCTCGGAACACTCAAAACAACACCAAAACACCAAATCAACCTCGGATTCAAGCCTAAGAACTTCTAAACTTCCAAATTCTGCCAAGGACACCTAAACCTACCAAACGTCGTCCGAATAACCTCAAATTTTGCGTGCACGTCACAAATGACACTACAAACCTTCTCCAACTTCCGGAATTCCATTCCGACCCTGATACCTAATTTTCCACTGCCGACCAAAATTGTCAATTTTCCAGTTTTCGCCAATTCAAGCCTAATTCTACCATGCTCCTCGAAATTACATTCAGGACACGCTTCTAAGTCCAAACTCACCGAACGGAGCTAACCGAACCATCAAAATCCAAATCCGAGATCGTTTACTTGTAATCAACATCCGGTTGACTTTTCCAACTTAAGCTTCCTAATAAGAGACTAAGTGTCTCGTTTCACCCCAAAGCCACTCCGGAACTGAACCAACCAACCCGATACCATACAATATAGCTGAATAACACCTAAAGAAGTATAAATGGGAAAAACGGGGCTATAACTCTTGGAACGACCGACCGGGTCGTTACAGCAAGAAGATGTCTCCAAATTCAATCAAAGTCATGCGTTGACATCCATGAAAAAATTGCCTGCAAATCTTTCGGCTCATGGAATTGAAAACAAGATAGCGGTTACAAAACTCCAAAAGAACAACTAGGACATGACTATGGAGAATATGAAGAGACTCTGTGTGAATGTTTTCGATAGAGAATAACCCGTAAATGAAAAACAATTTTTTTCCTTTTTTTCAAAGAAATAAGTGAAAACAAAATTGGATTTGTGAATATACATTAATTTTTGTGAATCTTTTAAATTTATGTTCTATTCGCGTTAATTAGTCTTTTAGTTGCCTTGGATTGTATCAAATATTTTGTCTCTTTTATCATGAACTTAAGTATATTTTTGTGAAAATTCAGCATGCTAAACTTCAACATGAACTATATAACTTCTGCTTTTTAGGCTGAAGTTTTGGATAAAACTCATAACAAAAGTGTCGACTGTAGGACAAAAACTTCATTAGCATATTAGCATGAAGTTTTAACTTCTGCATGTTTAGTGTGAAGTGTTATGAAATGAACAAAAAACTTCAGTATGTTCAGTATGATGTTTTAGCACATGAACTAAATAACTTCAATATTTTTATTCTGAAGTTTTTTGTGGAAAACTCATTGCTAACCCTCAACCTGATGGACAATACTTCAGCACGTTCAGTTTGAAGTTTTAGCACTGAACTATATAACTTCAGCATTTTTATTCTAAAGTTTTTATGGGAAACTCAGACTGTAGGACAAAACTTCAGTATGTTAACTTTGAAGTTTTAGCACATGAACTAAATAACTTCAGCATTTTTGTTATGAAGTTTTTTATGGGAAACTTATTGCTAACCCTCAGACTGCATGGCATAACCTTTATTTTGAGGGAATACATGCTTCTTCTCCCATCTTCGGAAACTAACGTATAGGTATCTCAATTGCAGAGAAAGACGGAGGCACTGGAACGCCTTTGGGACGAAGTCGGCCGGGTCAATTTTGAATGCAACGAGTTGAGGGCACAAATATATGCTCATGTTGCGGCCAAAAGAAATGCTTTCGCTAAGGCCTCCGCCATCGAGATACAACTTTGTAATGCTCGAGAAAGCAATTCCGTTCAGACAAGCAGGATTGATATGCTTGAGACAGACCTTTTGAAGATGAAAGTCGAAGTCGTGGACGCTCGAGCCAGAGCCGAAGAGGTCCGAGAAAAGGCCGATAAGAAGATGTCCATCTATCTGAAAGATGTTGCTGAAGCTCGTATGAAGTTGAGGGGGGCTTCCGATCAATAGAGTAGAAGTAATGAATATTCCCACTGAAGATCTCGGAGGGAAACCCTCGAGGAGATTCATGCCAGGGGCTTCGATCTCTCGGAGGAGATAGAGCAGGACAAGGCGGATGAGTTCGATGCCAAGTTCCTCGTTTCTGATGCAGATAATAATGAGGATGAGGTCGGTAAGGGAGCTGGTCTCGAGGGAGCCTATGAAGGCATAGTTCCCGAGGGGGAGAAAGACTAAGTCCCCGAGATTAAACTAGGTTTTGTCTTTCTGATTCTTTGTATGGGCTCTCTGTGAGAGCGTTGTAAATGTATATTTGTATTTTATATATATATATATATATATATATATATATATATATATATATATATATATATATAAACTCTTTAGTTTTTACAACTTGCTTGTGTCTTTGCTTTTGTTTTGAATTTCGTTGATTGCCGACAATTAGTCCGATGAGTTGGACTTCAAAACAAAAACCCTTAGGTTTTCGTGCTTGATGAGCAATTGGTTGTAGTTGATAGTTAACCGTTTAGGGCTCAGTCCTTGAGTCATTATTCGACTCGAGCTCATCGACCCTTAGGTTTTTAAATCGTCCCTGAGGCTCTTTAGGCTGGCCCTTGGAATCTTACGCATTGGCCCTTAGGCTCTTTTTAGATCGGCACTGAGGCTCTTTAGGCTGGCCCTTAGTCTCTATTTAGATCGGGTCGATGCGAACTCTAATATGGCTATAGTTTTCCCTTATTTTGGCTAAAGACTTTAGAAGTTTTGATTATGCCTTGGCATGTTCTGTGTTCGTCTGAATCTTAGACGGTTCAATTGAGAACCTCGATTATGAGTCGATGTGTGACGAGTACCTCAGGAGGTTCTCTTGAAGAATGATTTTTTCGAATCCATTTCAATTTTTGGAGTTGATATGATCGGAGCCTTTTAATATGACCGTAGTCTTTATGTTTGGCTGTAGCCTTTTCATCCTCGGGTGAGAAAGCCTCGGCGTCTATATCGAGGGTATGCCTTTTAGGGGTCTTACAAGTTCGAATATATAGCCTTGGATTTAATATCGGGGTTATGCCTTTTTAAGGTCTTATGAATTTGGACATGTCTCGTTGAGGTCTTAAAGATTTGATGTTACCTTTTTTAGGGCTTACGAGCTCGAAGTTTCCTCATTGAGGGCTTATGAATTCGAGTTTAGATGGCTCGGTGAGCTGACTGTTGACGACAGTCCCCGAGTGTTCGAGAGTTTTTGGCCCTGGAGCCATTTCTTATGAAAATAGTAAACTTCTTTGAGGCATAAAGCGTTTTGATGATAAAAAAAATACTCCTTCAATTACTTTATAGTAGCGTACATGTTTTTGCCATCGAGAGTTCGATTATTCTACGTGGACAGGGTTCATTCGACCGTTTGGCCCGATACAACATTCTTCGGTCGAGACCCTCTTTGGAATATTTCGGTTCCTTTGAGGAGGTGACCTCTCGTGGGGATGCCTCCTAGTATTTGAGGTTGATCGAAGAGAAGCCTTGAATACTTGATGAGTTCTCCTTAGGTAGCATATGGATGTTGCCTCGTTAAAAACCTTGTCGGTAAAACCCATTTGGAATAAAACCCAATATAAGGGAAAAAAGTGCAACGCATGCTTTAAAACCTGAGGTCTTCCAGCTGGAGGGTTCTTCGATTCCTCTAAATCGAACGCCTGCAATAAATTAGATAAAACATAAATGAAAACAGAGAGGGTTGTACCTTGGTAATGGTAGCGTTCGAACCTCGATATGTTTCAATTGTTCACTCCGAGGACGCGGTACGGTCCTTTATTCACTTATTCAGGTGCAACCGATAATATAGGTTATGGTTTCTACTTGGTTGTTTTCTTGTCTTTTGGATCCTTCGATGTAGAAGGCGTCGATGCCAGTGCCACATCGTGCACCACGAACATCTATTTTCTGCATGCTACTCCTCGTACACTGTTTTTACTCCGTCCTTTGTTGGAAACTTCATCATTTGATGAAGGGTTGATGGCATCGCTCTCATACAGTGTATCCATGTCCTTCTGAGTAAGGAATTGTACCTCATGCCACCTTCGATGACATGAAACGTGGTATCTTAAATTGTACCGACCACGTTGACCGGGAGGGTGATCTCTCCTTTCGTTGTCTCACTCGCCATGTTGAATCCATTGAGGACTTGAGAGGCGCACACGATCTGGTCGAGCAGTCCGAGCTGCTCTACCACCCTCGACCAGATTATGTTGGTCGAGCTACCTGGATCCACGAGCACACACTTAATTTGAAATTTATTCAAAAGAAAAGAAATTACTAGTGTGTCATTATGAGGATGAGACAAGGTCTCGATGTCCTCTTCGCTGAATGAGAGAGCGTCCTCTGGTATGTAACTCTGAGTTCGTTTTTCCCTGGTGATGGATATTTTTGTTCGCTTGACAACAGGTCCCTGCGGGGTGTCAATCCTTCCAATGATCATGTGGATGACGTGCTGTGGTTCTTCTGGTTCGTTCTTCCTATTCGCCTCTCTTTCCCGAAATTGGTTTTTAGCTCAGTCGTTGAGGAACTCTCGAAGGTGTCTGCAATCCTCGGTCTTATGACCGTGAGCGCCGTGATATTTGCATACCAAGTTATGGTTCCTTTGTGAAGGATCTGATAGTATGGGCTTTGGCCACCTGGTATCTTTGATTTTACCTATGGCTGATACGATGTCTAAAACATCAATGTTGAAGTTGTACTCAGATAACCGGGGTGCCTCTACCGGCCCTGTGTGCCTATCGAATCCGTCTTTGTTCATGAGTCCCCGAGAACCTTGACCTCGATCCGTCCTTTGATCGTTTTGAGGTATATTGCGCCTCGGGGCGTTTCTTCGATCTTTGATGTATGGTTGATACCTTTCCTTGCTTGGCCTCGATTCTCTTTCTGGAAACCTTGATTCCTTTGCTAATAGCCTGCTAGGATACACCGAGCCCGAGGGAGCTCCCAATTGGTCATCCTCGACCCTGATCTTCGACTGATACCTGTTGTGCACATCCGCCCAAGTTACGGCGGGATACTCGACCAAGTTCTGCTTCAGCTGTTTCGAAGCTATCGAGCTTCGTTCATTCAAGCCCTGAGTGAAGGCCTGCACTGCCCAGTCATCGGAGACCGGTGGTAATTCCATTAGCTCCATATGAAAGCGAGATACAAATTCCCTCAGCATCTCGTTCTCCCTTTGTTTGATTTTGAAGATGTCGGACTTCCTCGTAGCGATCTTGATGGCACCGACATGTGCCTTTACAAAAGAGTCTGCCAACATTGCAAACGAATCCATCGAGTTCGGGGGTAGGTAATGATACCACATCATGTCCCCTTCGACAGAGTTTCTCCAAATTGTTTTAACAAGACAGATTCAATCTTGTCATCCTTTAGGTCATTTCCTTTTACAGCACAAGTGTAAGCAGTGATGTGTTCATTGGGGTCTGTGGTCCCGTTATACTTCTAAATATCGGGCATTCTGAATTTCATCGGGATGGGCTTTGGAGCTGCACTCGAAGGGAATGGTTTCTGCACGAACTTTTTTTATCTACACCCTTCAGAATTGGGGGTGCGCCCGGGATCTGATCGACCCTCGAGTTGTAGGTATCCACCTTTTTATTGTTAGCCTCTATCTTCTTTTTTCCTGATTCAATTCTTTTAGTAAGGTCCTCGAGCATCTTCATAATAGAGGTGTCAGCTGCCGATCCGTTGTTGCTCGATCTCTCTGGTGCCTACTCGACTCGAGGAACCGTTTCTGGTGCTGCTGTGCTTGGAGTTTTTTGTTGGCTTTGTAGTTGAGCAATAGCCACTTGTTGCGCTTGCAATATCTCAAAAATGACTTGAAGGCTAACTTCTATTTCCTCCCGAGATGGAGTCCTCTGTGCTTCATGATGGTTTTCCCCCTGCACACTTTCGTCGGTATGAGAGCTTACATCGACATGTTGAGCGTTGCGTGATCCCACATCGACCGGAATTGGTGATGGTGCCACCCAAGGGTTTTGCAGTGGTACACCGGCTCCTGAAGCAGCTGCACCGTTCTCTCCATGAGGTTCAAGACCGTTGTTTTCGTGTGCATTCACTGAGTTAGGCATTTTTTGACCTGAAATCAAAGATTCTTGGACAAGAAAAAGTGTGAAAAATAACTTGCGTTTTCAGAAAACCAGCACTAAAACAATCACTATTATTTTTAGCCCCACGGTTGGCGCCAAACTGTTTACCTTGAAAATGGTATTAACAACTATATTTGATTTTGTGGTTCTAAAAGTATGTGATTTATTTTAACTCTAGTCTTTAGGCAATAGATGTTAAGTGTGAGTAAGAAAGGTATGATATGCAAACCAGGCTATTACTAGGCTAGGCCTCGAGTTCATTGGAACTGGGCCTCGAGGTCGAACTGTGATGCTTAGCAATGGACAATCGATGAAGAAGCGATGATTTTGGGGGCCTCGGGGATAGCTCTTTATGGTGAATAATGAGAAATAAATGAAGAACAATTGATGAGCACGTTTAGGCAAGAAAGTATAAAATGTTCTTGTTTTATTGAATATTCATGTGTGTTACAAAATGACAAGGGTCCCCTTTATATAGGACGGGAGAATCCCAACATAGTACATGTATAATTATGACAAGGTAATGCTATTGGTACAGCTGTTTAATGGCTCAGTATAGACTTATACTATTCTTGCAGACTTGGTCAGCTCTAACCACGTGTCCTTGAAAATTTCCCGTCTTTCCATGACGGTCATCGATTTGTACTGCCCTGAGGTCGAGCACAGTGAACCTTCGATACGCTCCCTCGAGGGATGCACCTTAGGGTAAAACTTTAAACTCTGCTCTGAGTTTCTCGAGGCTGGGCGTGGAGTGCCACAGTGGCCTCAAAATCGGTCTCCCCGATTAGTGGCCTCAAAATCAGTCTCCCCGATTTTGGCCGTATACAAGAAAAATTGTGGACTTATTAGGCTGAAGTTACTTCCCTTTTGCATTTACCACCTACTTATTTTGTTTTACCACCTACTTATATTGTTACATTCAATTTCTCTAAACGTAAATAGGTAAACAAACATGAAAAGTTACTTTTACATTTATAGATATTGAATTGATTAGGTGCACTCTTGGCTATATTAACAATCTCTTCACTTGAAAATTTCATAGTCATCCATAGACTTCTACCATATTTCTTTAAATTTATATTCATCCTTAGCCTTTTACCTTTTTTTAAAAGAAACAATGCTTGGTGCTAGCGAAAGTAGGAAGCTTACAATGGATGAAATTATGCAGAAGTGGGAGAGTTTGAAGTCTGATTGGAACAGTAATGTACCGATGGCTAATCTTATGCAGAAGTGGGATCAAATAAAGGTTGATTGGGAAAGAATCAGACCACAGTTTTTTACCGATGAATCATTCCAAAACAGGCTGAACCTCGAACGCAGTTGTGAAGGTTATTCAACCTCGTTTGACAAGGTTGTCCAACAGTTTGATTGTTTTAAGTTTCCCATATGGGAAGACTATGCCAAGCTGCAAAACAGCTTGAAGATCCTTCCTTATCTTATGGACAGAGTAATAGTTGAACAAAGTCAGTTGCTTGTTGAATTCAACAAGTTGAAGAGTGATCTCATTGGACTTTGTGGTCTTTTGCCCGAGTATCCTATATTTATCTCTGATTCGGATGATGATGAGATATATCGAGAAATTAATGAGTATTGTTCTGATGATGGTGATGATACTTAGTTTTTGTAATCCTTTCTTATGTTTTTATTTTGTGTTTTTAGTTAATATTTTTTATGTCTCTTCTTTTTGTTTTGTCAATGTTTTGATGATGGTCGTGTTTTTTAATGTTTATGTTGTTATATAAATGAAAATCTTGTTACGCTTTTGTGTATAAATTTTTTTTTTAAGGTTGCATTCTGATTTTAATGTAATAACATAGTATGTCAACATAAAACTTCATGCCTTATAAGTTGAAGTTAGCATATATATAGGTTAGAAACTTGAACCTTTTATGCTTAAGTTTCGTCCAGCAATCTGCAATTTTTGTAATGATTTTTTCCAAACTTCAGAGAGAATATAATGAAGTTATTTAGTTCATTTTCTAAAACTTAAGTCTAAAGATGCTGAAGTTTTGTTATACATGTGTTTTATTGTGTTGTGTGTGTATGTGTGTATGTGTGTGTGTATGTGTGTGTGTGTGTTAAGGATATGTATTTCACTTACAGTTTTTTCTCGCTGAAGTCATTGCGTACTTTTTAAAAATGCAACCAAACATGAAAGTTGCGCAACAAAAATGAGTGATTTGTACTTCAAGCAATATATAAAAGAGTATTTTTCAATCCAAGAGCTTATATTTTTTATTCCTATGAAAACAATCACATTTCACATATATCATTCAATAATGAAAGTCCAAATTCAGACCAAGGTTATTGAACGTTGGAGTATTTTTCAGCACGTTTCTTGGAATATGGATGAGGTGCTGGAGAAGACAAGCAAGTTGTTCTGTTATGCCCAATTTGTTTACAATGACTGCATTTGGTATACTTCAATGGTACTGATTCCGTCGCAGGGATATACCTCTTCTTTTGTCTTCTTCCTTGTAAAATCTCTACATCGGGAGGTTTTGTGATCTCAGATTCTACATTTTATGGAATATCCCATGAATTTTGATCTCCCACGGTATTCATATGTCCTTCATATTTTTGAACCATGTTTCCTTTGAATACCATTTTGAGCAGTAATACAATTTCTACAAATATATCTTATTAATAGCAGCAATTGCGTGTGGACATGGCAATTCATCAAGTTGGAATTCCAAGCAGTCACAAGTTCTCTTCTTTAAGTTCACAATGAATTCCATTCCTTCACTATTTATTCTAAACAACATTGAATCAAGGTTGAACACCTAAGAAGGAATAAAAAAGTAAGAAAACTATATTAGTGTATTATTGCTTCAAAAAGAAAAAGTATGAATTTTTTTATATGTAAGCAGTAAATCACTACATATATAAAAAGCTGAAGTGATTATGAATTAGTTAATTACTTCAGAGAAAACACGCTGAAGTAAGTTCTGAAGTTAATAAATATACTCACAAACATTTTGCAAGTCAAGTCCATCTTCTTATTCATCTCTCCTTCTGCCCATACTGATACTTTGAGAAAAGTTTCGTGTGCTTTTTTTCTCTGTTCGTAAAACCACTCTCCTAACTTTTTTTGGATGAAATCTAACATTCTTAAAATAGGAATCTCTCTCGCTTTTAGTAACGCGGAATTCATTGATTCTACCATGTTTGTTGTCAGCATATCATAACGTCGCCGTGGGAACCACGATCGAGCCCATCTCTCTAGCAGCTCTTCCATTATGTAATTGTATGTTTTCTTGTCAACACTTTTGATTTGGTTCATTAACTGATTAAAGTCTTCACGTTTGTATGACCTTGCAGCGCTTTGAAAAAGATTTATTATCTCCAAGCTACAGAAAAATTTAGTCATGTTCTTCTTGTTCTCAAAAATTGATCCTGCTCTTACTTCCTCATGCAATGCATCGTGCTTAAGTATTGTACATGGTGGAGATTCTTTCAGCTTTCTCCTCACTCATTTTCTTGATTTCTTAGAAGCAGTAGAAGTTTCATCAATTTCTTCAATTGTACCTGATGTTATCAGTATAAATTCCGTGTTTTCTTCATCTTCGTTGTTGTTTATCATTGCAGAAGGTAACAAAAAACTTTGTTGGATCATGTGTTGGTTGTCTATTTGCATTATTAGCTTTCCTTCTTCTTCCTGGTCGTCAACAAACTGGTATGAATTTATTGTAGCGGCGGGTAATTATTGTAGCATTTTATATTCTGAATCAGCTGTAATGTTTGAAGGTTGTTGCTCGTTGTGTACTTCCATTATTAGTGTTCTAGTTCATGTTGATAATCATCAAATTGTTCTGAATCTATTGTATATGCAAGAGATGGTTTGAATGTTGCAAATTCTGAAGCACCTATACTGTCAGAAATGAGTTGTATTTTTCGACGACAAAATGGCAATTCTTATAGGCTGAATCAATTGTTAGAAAATGTATACAGGTACTGAGTTCTTCATCTGAAGTTACAAGCATCCCTTTGCTTGTATTTAGTTTGATATCAAATCATACCTTTAGTGAATATCTGGTTGAATCAATATTTGTAACTTCACTAATTTTCTTCAGGAAAGTATTGAATGATACTTGTTTATTAAGCAGACCAAGTTTTGTATCATGATCCAAGTATTTGAATCAAAAGTCCACCTCCCGTTGAAAGTAATAACAACGCAAATCGAACTCATCCTGCAGAAGCATGTTTAGTGTCCAGTATTAGGAAACCGAACAAAAGAATTTAATTATGAAGTTCATAAAAAATTTATTAGAAAATTATAAACTGCAAGAGAAAAACTTAAGCCCGTTTAAGCTGAAAGTTTAGCAAATGTACTAGAACATTTCAGCTTGTTTATACTGAAGTTTTCGAAAAAAAGCTCATGTAAAAGTTGTTTAATGCATGACAAAACTTAAGCATGAACTAAATTTAACTTCAGCATGCAGGAGAAAATTACATAGTGAGGGAGAAAAACTTCAGCAGGTTTGTTCTGAAGCTTTTACAAATGAATTTATGCAGAAGTTTCGGAAAAAGCTCATGACAAAACTATTGAATGCAGGACAAAACTTCAGCATATTTTAGGGCTGAAGTCTTAGCAAATGAACTAAAAAACTTCAGCTTTCGAAAAAAAGCTCATGAAAAAGCTATTTAATGCAGGACAAAACTTAAGTACATTTTGGTATGAACTTTTAGCAAATGAACTAAATTTAACTTTAGCATGCATTAAATAAAATTCACTAGAAAATTACATAGTACATGAGGAAAACTTCAGCAGGTTTGTCCTGAAGTTTTTACAAATGAACTAAACAACCTCAGCATCTTCTGCTGAAGTTTCAGAAAAAACTCATGACAAAACTATTGAATCCATGACAAAACTTCAGCATATTTTAGTGCTGAAGTATTAGCAAATGAACTTAAAAACTTCAGCTTGTTTATACTGCTAGACAAAGACTTCAGCGTTTTGGTGTGAAGTTTTAGCAAAATTATGTAAAAACTCAGCTTGTTTAGTATTATGTTTTAGCAAACAAACCAAAAACTTCAGTATGTTTGTCCTCATGACAAACTGTTGAATGCCTATTTGTCCTGCATTTAACAGTATCCATAAGCAAGAATTTTTAGCTTTCACATTAAATTATAGCTTGACTTTAGAATTCAACGTGAAACAAATTTATTCTATATCTTTCACGCAAAGCTTTTGAAGATCTACCAGTGAAACGTTCATGTTTCATCCGTCAAACAACTTCATGCAAGTGTGATTAAAATATATGGGTTGATTGAATTAAAACTCAAAAAGCATGATGACTTCATAAAGATCAATCAGTTTCAAAAACTAATTTGAATTCTGAAGATGAATTGAAATACTTAGAATGTATTTGTAATTTTGAATTTGGAATTTGAATCTGGTTCAACTTTCTGGTTTCTTGATTATCGCAGATGCGAGAGGAGATCTGAGGAGGGACATAGTGATGGAGGAGAACCGTAAAGTTATTTATGCGTGATGCATATTTTATATGTTTTGTCAGGGATATAATGGTCATATTATTACGGATGTTTTGTTGGTTGGTTACCAAATTAATAATTTTTAAAAATGGGGTACATGTTAAAAGGTGGCACAAATATAGGGTATGGCAGCATATAGCCCGTCAAATTTACATAGGACACAGACCAGCCCCAACAAATAAGGGTAAAGCGCTCTTGATGATAGTCTATAATTACGTATTTTAATCATTTATTGCACTCTAATTTACTGCACTTTAATTGAGTTTGAGCTTTAATCGCTAGTGTTTTGCACTAATTGTGTGTTTTATGCCTTGTAGGAGTGATTTCGAGCTATATAGATGTTATGGAATGAATTCAAGTGATTTGGAGCTTTGAAGTCTGAGTAAAAGCCCAAGAAATTAAGCTGGGATCGTGTTCAGGGGTCAAATTTGATAGTTAAGAACAAACGAAGACTCGAGTAGGCATATTGCGCACTATCTAGTAAAATAGACATAACTCTTTGATACAAACTTTATTTGGGATATATAATATATAGTTGGAAAGCTAACTCAAAGGGCTACAACATTCATGTTTTACGTTTTTCCAAATTCCAAACGGACCAGGGTGAAAAACGCGGTCGAAACCGCGATTGCGGACTTGACGCGGACTAGGGCAGAATACTTGTCGATTAGCGCGGCCTTAGCGCGGTTGGAGCGCGGCTGCGCACGTCCAAGCCTGAAAAATTATCCTTTTTCGCGTAGGAGAAGGTATAATTGCTTGGGCACGACCCTACTTGGTATATATACATGGAAAAACGGTATTTTGACGGAGTTGGACATATTTTGGACACAGATTCGACCTAAGGAGGCAGAGACACAATAGGAGCAAGGGGGAGAATTCTTCTACGAGTTTTTCCTTCCTCTTCCTATTTTTCATTATTGGTTATGACTTTTAGTATTGTAGTTTTACATACTATTATGAATAGCTAATTTGTTATCTAGGATTTTGATGAAACCTTTTGTAGAATAAATTCTTATTATGTTTTTATATAATTGAGCCGTAGTATTTTCTCTAAAAGGTTTTCACTCCACCGATTCAAATCTAAATTTTTTGAATTAAAGTCGAGGGATCTCAATCATCCCATCTCAACTGTCCTAAGTATTCATTGTCACTACAACACTCACCTTTTGAAGCTTGAGCTGAGAGGTGCATAAGTGAAAAAACAAATTTCTGTCTAGGCAAATTAAATAGTTAAAACTGATATCGGAATTCATTGACCTTTCACCTTTCAGCATATTAGAAAATTCACGGAATTCAAATATAAGTCTAAAAAAAAAAAGAAAGCTAACCTCAAATCTGCATTAAAAATGCTTGTTTCTGACTTTCAATATATGTCACAACATTATGAAAGACAAATTTTAACAGTTGCACCGAGTTAGGGAAGTCCTACATATTCAAAATAAGATGATATAAATAAGAAAGTAAAAATTACACAGGGAGCCCTATTTGGTCCCCCATTAACCTATACTTTTTTTAAAAAAAAATTAACTTTTACCCACTTTTTAAATAACTTTAGGTCTCTTTCTCCTCCTTCTTCTCTTCCTTCGTAATCTGAATGCTGAAACTTTAAGGCAGATGGTTATTGAATTGTGACTGACAGCTGATCACGATATCTCAAAATTAAAGGACCACTACTCACAAAAGATAAACACTGCACTTGGCGATAGTTAACGTACAAGTAGTGGTTTTTAATTTGCAAATGCTATCTTTCATGGAGGAAAATTGGAGACTAGTCAGTAGTCACTATCTCCATTTTAAAATGTCATAATATGGAATAATTTGTGTCTTCTAAAAATGTTTATTTCGATTTATCTGACTTATTTGTTGTATAGCAAAATTTTCAGCATTAAATATTGGACTCAATATTGATTAGTTTTTATAAGTAAAATTTACATATTCTTAACAATATGATAAATTATATAAGGAGTATATAAATTGTTATAAATGTGCAATTTATATCAACCTCATTTCCGTGTGCAAACTTAGAACTTCAGCTCTAAGAATGCTGAGGTTCAGCAAATATAAACAAAAACTTCAGCTCCTAGAATGCTGAAGTTCAGCAAATACAAAATAAACTTCAGCCCTAGAATGCTGAAGTTCAGCAAATATAAACAAAAACTTCAGCTCCTAGAATGCTGAAGTTCAGCAAATACAAAATAAACTTCAGCCCTAGAATGCTGAAGTTCAGCAATTACAAAACAAACTTCAGCTCCTAGAATGCCGAAGTTCAGCAATTACAAAAGAAACTCCAGCTCCTAGAATGTTGAAATTCAGCAATTACAAAACAAAAACTTCCGCCAAACATGCTGTAGTGTTTTTCAACTAAGTTTGTCATTGCACTATGAACTGACGTTCGAGTGATTGCCTTTGCAAGTCAGGCAAACTTCAGGCTAAAATATCTGAAGTTATGCTTTGATAAGGCTACACTTCAGGCAAAACATTCTGAAGTAGGGGTGGGCATTGGTCGGTTCGGTTCGGTTATGAATATTATCGGTTTAGCATATCGATTTACACATATGGTAAACCGATAACCAAACCGATAAGATATTAGTTATCGTTTATCGGTTAATCGGTTACGATCAATATCGGTTCGATTTTCAGTTTACCCGATAAGATAACTCAATCTAGAGTTAAGCAAGAAAGAGAAGACAATTCACTCGAGTTAAGAAAAAAAGAGAAGAATTCACATATAGTATACTACCCAATTCTGCGTTCTAGCCACAACTAATATTTAAAGCATGTTTCATTTTGACAAATTCATGACCTGTGCAATCTCAAAAATTGATACTACAACTCCACAAGCGTTCCATCTCCAATTCACTGATAATATTAGTTAACAGGAACATAAATTACAACTTTTTGGTTTCTTGCCAGACCATAATCATGAGATCAATGTCTTTTTCCAGAGTCCAATTGTAGCAAGAGCAACAAGAGTACTAGTAATTCAACAGTTGTCCAAACACAACTGAAATAGTGTTAATTCTTCAACAACAGTTGTCCAAATACATTAATAACAATAGAAAGTAGTAGCAATTTCACCTTAAAATTAACAAGTACAAACATAGTACTAAAACATGAGTACAAAATAAAGAATCGAAAACAATCAAAATCTTATATTTTTAAAAATCGAACTCTACTGTAAAAATCAAAAGAAAGGAACGAAATTTGTTCTTAACAAAGTAGTAATTTTGGAATACAAACTTACGGTAAGATTCTAAGAATGTGATTGTACTTTGAATTTTGAAGAAGAATTGTTCAAGAATTGAATCAGAGTCTGAAGAGTCAAGTGGAAACTCAATCTTGAGAATGCGGCTGGGAAAATTGGGGAAAAAAGAGAGAATGAAACCCTAGATGTATTTATCTGCTTAAGGGTAAAATCCTAATTTTATTAAATTTTATTGGGTTATCGGTTAACCCGTTAAGAAATTGGACAAACCGTGGCTCGAACCGATAACTCAATATGAAAAAATACAAAACCGTTACCGAACTATTAACCCAATAACCCGATATCGATACCCGAATAAGCTTTTTTCGATTCGGGCTATCGGTTATACCCGATATATGCCCAGTCCTATTCTGAAGTTCAAACTTCAAACATAAATTTTTGCTATTCCATGCTCGTATGTCTGAAGTTACCCGAAAAGTGGGTACGCTTGCAACTTTTTTTGTTGCAAAGCGGGTATAAGTTAAAAATTGACCCAATAGCTGGGTATAGATGCAACAACAACAACCCAGTATAATCCCACAAATGGGGTCTGGAGAGGGTAGTGTGTACGCATATTTTATCCCTACCCTAGGGTAAAGAGGTTGTTCCCAATAGACCCCCGGCATCCTTCCTACCAAGAACTCTCCACCTTGCTCTTGGGGTGACTCGAACACACGACCTCTTGGGTGGGTATAAATGCAAATGCCCAATAAAAAAGGTATTATAATAAGCAAATCAGACCAAAAAGTAGGCCTTAATTATTAAATTATCAGAGAACTAAGAATAATATATGTTCTAAGAATTAAGACTCTTATCCACAAGCAAAATATATACTCCATTAACTTACAATTAGTATTTCATCCAATGACTTGAACATGGACAATCATACTCGTATAGCTAACTCCAACCTGTCAAGGCTTTCAGCTTGTTGTTACAGCAGTTGTAATAATAGTATTAAAGGGCAGCCTAGTGCACTAAGCTCCCGCTATGCGCGGGATCCGGGGAAGGGTCAGACCACAAAAGTCTATTGTATGCCGCCTTACCCGGTATTTCTGCAAAAAGTTATTTCCACAGCTCGAATATGTGACCGGGTGGGAAGGGCCAGACCACAAAAGTCTATCATATGCCGCCTTACCCGGTATTTCTGCAAAAGGTTGTTTCCACAGCTCAAACCTGTGACCTTAGACAACTGCTGGTCAAACAATCTTACCCGGTATTTCTGCAAAAGGTTGTTTCCACAGCTCAAACCTGTGACCTCCCGGTCACATGGCAGCATCTTCACCGGTTGTAACTTAAGAAAACCTTTATTCACCCATTGTTAAGGCTTTGCGTGTGAGCTTCATCTGCTTAATATCTATGTCCTCAATTCACAAAAGATGTTTCAAAAAATTGAAAGCATATGCAGTTCAATGCAAAAAAGGGCGAGAGCACATGCAAATTATTTCCAAGGAAAAACTAGTCCCCGGAATCCATTCAGAGAGCAGAAACACAGCTATAAAAGGTTTATTCATCACCAAGAAATGTTGCGACATCCAGACGGTGGACACAATCACACAGACATAGATTGCTTTCTTACACTACCACGACACACGATTCACCATAACAACTCATCTGAGTATCCCCCCTACATAGTAGTCTACTAGGTAATACCAAACATGCAATCCAAACAAAGAAAGAAACCATTAAGATATCCAAAACACACAATCCAAATGGAACTCTACGGTTGACCGGCAGACAATACTTAACACGCAGTAGATTATGTCGAGAGGAGTCTTGAACTCTACAGCATCAACACTTCAAAACCTGCAACTCCACCTCAGTTTTCCGAGCTGTAGGAAGCCTCACCAGATGATGAACTCTCTAACTGAAGCAGCTTCATCTCCTCATAAGCCCATTCGAGACCAGGACAATAGTGGAGTGGTGGATTGAACCTGGTGTCAGAGATGTCATCTGGCAGAAAAGCGCCGTTTCTAATCAAGAATTTAATTGCTTTCTTCTTTCTCTCTTTAGCAGCATGATGGAGTGGAGTCCCTGAAACAACAAAAGAGACATGATGAGAACAGTAATGATTTTGAAAGGAATATACAACATAGCCTTTATGTTTTTTTATTACTAAGAAATAAAACATGCACTTACATGCACATGCACCCTTGGCTCGAGCATCGATATCAGCACCTCTCTCAAGCAATTCATCCATAACTCGCACGTGACCTCCCTTGGCAGCAAGATGGAGTGGGGTCATACCATATGATTTAGGGCCCCCTGCCATCACATTTGCATCCATGCCTTCATTAAGAAGTCTTCTAACCTGTCCCAGAAGAAAAAGAAATACAATCATATAACATACGAAACCTAGACCAACGTGAAGATTGCACATGACAGGAAAGAATCATTCTATTATGGCACAGGAAACTTTATCAAAAAGAAACGGAAACACACACAAGTTTTGGAGGAAGAAAAGAATCAGTACCCGAGTTTTCTCCAAAAATTATAGTATAATACAGGACTGTGTCTGTTAAATTCATCAATTAAAAGCTGTGAAGCAAATCCCTCACATTCTTAACGGTCATAAAAAATGCTTAGTAAGGCTAGGTTTGGCAAATAGAAATCCAATGTTCCGCTAAGATGGATTCATCTTTTACACATACTGGGGGCAACATGAATCAACTGACTTCTTTTTCCTTCATAATTTGCCATAAAATAGGCAGGGCAAGATTTACCTTAGGCCAAGGGGTGTCCCGTGACACCGCTTCACCAGAAAATTTTTACTAAATACCTATATAAATAATACGTGAAAGGAACAAAATACGTAAACATAGTATGACACTGCTTGGTCAATCTGGACTACTCGGGCCAACATTAAGGGGCTTCAATGATTGAGGTTAGGATCTGGAGTTCGAGCCTCAACCAATGCCTTTTCCTTTTTAAAATTTTAGAGCTTCAACTGTTGAAGAATAATAGAGGAGTTTGCAAGTTTCAAACCCGTGACCTTCATCAATACTTCAAAACATACGAGTGACCGAGCCAAAGCTGCTACTAATGAGTTATATTCCCTTAGCATGCTTGAATTATGCTTATTGTTATGATCTAAATGATTCTTCTTTCTTTTTTGCAACGTCGTTTCAAATTCATTTGTTCACTCTATTAAACGTGACACCGCTTGTAATTCTTTTTGCATACGCCACCGAAAATAAGAGCACCTATCACAAATAAGTCGGCCATGATTAGGTTGGTTGGGGGAACACCCTGCTTTGGAGGAGAGATAAAATGTTTGAACCATATTGTTCGGACTTTGGATTTACTGGAACTGTTGATTTACAGTAGTCATGATTTTGTGGATCATGAAGCACTCCGTTTGTTACTACAGCGAAAACCTGTGTGCTTTGATGAAACGAAACAATTTACCTGATACCCCTTATTTTAATGTGTTGGCAAGGGTATTTTGATACAAAAGAAAAAAGGAAACAATGCTAACCTACACAGCTACATAATAGGTTGACAAATCCCTTACTAGCTGGGATTGGCCACACAAGTCCTCTATATAGATGTCGACTATTTTTGATTGGCCATCACCCTACCATAACCACCCTCCTCTTTAATTAAGCCCTACGATATAATCAAAGTACTTCGATGTTGGACATTTTTCCTAAATTATCATCTCCACAAATAGTCTAGTTAAGATAAAACTGCAACTCATTAAGCTAACTAGAACGTATTTGGCAAAATCTATACACACTAATCAATTGCCCAATAGCAAATCATAAATAACAGAAACATTTCATCGATCAAATAAAAACTGATATAAAGTACCTGTTTCAGGTCACCCTTCCGAGCAACAATGTGAAGAGGAGTCCAACCGCGATCATCCGTATCGCCTGCAGTCATCTGCATTCTCCTCGACCGCCTATTTGAACCAACCCGATCCTCCTCCATTTTTCTCTCTACCACTTTCTTACTAAACCAACCTCCAAATGTCAAAATCTTACTGCCCCAAAAAGAAACAAGTACCTAATGAAAGTAAACTCTTTTTCTTTTCCTCCTCACGAAATCTCTTTTTGACAACTAAAAATAGGATTTTTCAAACAAGATTAATCTTTTTTTTTTCAATTTCAAGAAAATCCCAGAAAAAAGAACTGATACTTTGCTCAAAACGCCCCTTAATTTACATGATTAAGGGAAAAAGAACCCAAGAATTTTGAAAGCTAATACAAAGTCCAAAGACTGAATCTTAATACTCAAAATCAAGATCCTTTTACATAGTTGAACGCAAACCACAGGAAAACTAAAAAATTTGAAGGAAAAATAAAACTATTTTTCCCAACAAGATTGACCTTTCTTCCAATTTCAAGAAAATCCGAGAAAAGTTATTAAGGGGTTTAGCGAGAGGAATGATTAGCCAAGTTGTAAGGACTGAAAGGGTTCAAACCAGGGCCAAAAACACGGAGATTTGTAAGTTTATTCAACACATACGATGAAGTGAAACGAAGAAAGGCAGAGATTATCATTATCAAATTAATAAACGACAAAAGAATTTATTTCTTTCCTAAATAGAATAGGAAAAGGGGCAATTAAATGAATCCTAGAGGAATTTGGAATGAGTTTGGAGGTTGCATATGTGTTGATATGGGAGTTGTAGTGTTTGATTTGGGAGTCGAAGGAATTGGGGAATTGGGGAATTGGGAATTGGGAGGAAGAAAGAAACCCTAGAATTTCAACGGATGGTAGAGAGTGGACGGTACATAATTTTGTTGAGAGTATATATACCTAAGTTAAACAAGTGCATTTTGTGGTCCCCATCAAATAAGATTTGATGCCTTATTAGTCCAAGTTCTATTTTGCGTCCGAAGGCTTCCTGTGGAAAAATAAAAAATAGCATGCTAATTGAAAAATAGCCACGTTTCAATAAATTTTTGTAGTACGAGAAATTAGACTGTAACAAAAATAATATGAAAAAAAAGATTTTATTAATGCATATTTATGGGTACAATTCTATGTATCCCTTAATTCTCCTCTTTAAAATTCACCGTGATTCGAGGGCTTGAGAAGCGTCTTTCTCGAATGTAGGATGATGCAGGCCTTCTTGTGATGTATTTAATCGCCAAGAACGTCGAGCAGCACTTTGTTGTTTCGGGTAGATCTCCGGGAAGAACTCCGTTGTTCACTTCTTTGTTGAAGAACTTTGCACTTGATGATTGGTCTCTCAATTGCCTTCACCAATTGCAGAATGCTCTTCTCCAATTCTAAATGTCCCAAGTGAGTTATGTAACCACTCTATTTATAGTTGTAGAGGGTGGACAATCCAGCTACATATGAACTCTCTTGCTTGATTTTGATTGGCTCATGTGAGTCATCAAATTTATCACAAAAGCTATGTGATAAGCTTGCTTGTGATTGGCCACGACATGTCATTTTAGACACTTGGCGGTTCATGATTGGTCATTGTTTTGGATTGGGAATGCCACATCATTTAACACGTGGCGCCATCTTGGTTGCTTTGAGTTTGACGGGATGTGTCATGTCACCTCACACATGGCATGAGTCTAGTTCTTAAGATGAAATGGACCTTGGGCTTGAAAATAATAAAATGGACTAATTTAATTTGTAACGTCCAAATTAGTTATTTAACCCAATTGAATTTAATTCAAAATTTGTATGAATTAGATCCAATAATGTCTATAGATGCCCCTACTTCAAGTCTTGTCGATATTTATAGTTTTAAAGACTCGACTTGAAGTACACATTAACCCAATGTAATTGAAATTAATCACAATACATGGCACCTAATGTGTGACAACAACATTAACCAATTCTATGGTTGTGTTAGATAAGATTTTGGTTAAAAACAATAGATTATTCAATCCCCCATGATGTATCTACTCCATGTAAGGCTCCAAAGTGATTATATTAACCATGATGAAAACAATATCACAGATAACACCAAATAAAAGGGAGTCATATGACCCAAGGATTCTGAATTATCAACAACTTAACTCCTCCAAATTTAATTTAGGTCATACTAGAAAAATCTAATTTGAGTCCCATTAAAAGATTTATACTTTTGTCGCCTCAACAAACTTACAAATACTACTGCTTTGTTGCAACGGAGCACTTCTTTATTTAATATTGGAGTCAGTGGATCGACGTGCCATTGACATTGGAACTTACTGCTGAGGCGAAGTGCAACATCTTGACGCTAATCAATCATGTGAAATCAAAAGCTTCGTGTCATCTACTAGCCCGTTTTGCCAAGCAGCAATAATTAGTACTTGGTCAAACTTTAAAAAATTATTTCTAAGTGTATTTTTCTCAAAAGTATTTTTCAAAAAAGTGCTTTTGAAGAGAAGCTATTTTATTCTGCTTCTCCTCAAAGCATTTTTTTTTCTTTCAAAAGTTTATCCAAACACCTTAATTTTAGAAAAAAAATACTTTTCACAAAAAGAAAGCGGTTTTTCCTCAAAAGAAGCTTGGCCAAACAGGTTGTACGTCGATATTTACGAGTCGAGTTGAAGTGTCGTGTTGCTGAAACGTCGTGCTATTGGCACCGAAAATAATTTCCTTTGTAGGATTCGAGAGAGTTCCAGCGATCTTGATATCCCTAAGAAGATGAATTGCTAGTGAACCACTCGTCTCTTTGTTGTGGATCGGCGAGAGAGACATATGAAGTGTCCTTTCAACCTCGGCGACGAAATTCCTACTCTTGGAGGCTCAGAGAGACCATATTTCATCACTGGCGAGCGCAACAAGTACCACATCGTATCGTTGTAGGCTGGCAAGGAAGACAACTGGAGTAGGCCTTTCCAACTTCGGCAAGCAAACACCTGGCGCGTCGCTGCTGCTTTGACTTTATAGCATTTCATGCTCTCATTGAAAAAATTGTATCTCGACCTAGGAGTTTCCAAACTGCAATCTGTTTGGTCTTACAGAATCAAAACTTGCACCATAGAAACATATCCAAAATTTAGGGCTAAATTTTATCAGGACAAGTCGAAATGAACTTTCGAAGACGATGCACAAGTTTGTCATTTCGACTTCACAACACTGTATACTGTCATTAGAAAGTACATATCTCAAACTAGGAACGTCAAAATCACAAGTCGTCTGTACCATCAAAAATACAATTTCAAGACCTGCAACACCTGAAAATATTGTGGCAAAATTCCTTTTAGGTTGGACGCAATATTATTCTGAAGTTACTCCTGATGTCTAACTTGCTGTGTTTCAGCTTTGTGCACTCCCATCGAGAAATGTATATCTCAAGCTTCAGGTTACAGAATCACGAGCCATCTATAATGTTGGAAAGACAACTTTACAACTCAAAATATCTATAAATACAAAGGCGAAAACACTTTCAGAACACCTGCCATGATATTTTGAAGTTGCAACAGACATCTGCCGCACTTGATTTCCATATTTGCGCACTCTAGATAAATAAAACATATCTTTGGCTAGGAACGTCAAAATCACAAGCCATTTATTCCACTAGAATGAAGACTTAGAGATAAGAAAATTCTCAAAATATCACAGAATTAATCATTCCAGATTGTCCATAGCAATTTCTTGAAATTGATCTAGACGTCTGTCTTACTGCTTTTCAGCTTTGCGCGCTCCAATGGAAAAATTCATATATTGATCTACGAATCTCCAATTGCGATTCATTTGCGCCGTTAGAAATCAAACTTATAGAGCTGCATCACATGAATTTCATGGCAGAACTTTTTTTGGGCTAAAAGCAGAAAATTCTCAAAATGCAACCTAGCTGCAGTAAGCTTCCATATTCGTGTAGTTTCGGCAATAAGAATCGTATATTTGGCTAGGAGCTTCCAAATCACAAACGGTTTTGTTGTTGGAAATTAAACATCCAAATCTACAACATATAAAATGTTAGGGGAAACGTCATCCAGATGGATCGCAGTAGTTTTCCAAAGTTAATCTCGTCGTCCGTTGAGCTTGCTTTCCAGCTCTATGTTCTCTGAGTTGTCCCACGAATGGTTTTTTTATTCTTAAAATTGACTCTAGATTCTTACATGTAGAAAATTTAGTTTTCGTGCATCACAAATCTTATCTCTTCATTTATTTCTTTTGCAGACTCGCAAAGAAGCTCAAGGGGTCCAGATATCATATTGAGGTGTCGTACAAGATGCGAAGCCACCCCTTCACCAACTGTTGCACTTGATTTGTTGATAATCTTGAAGTTCATCAATGGTGGCTCCTATGGTGATTAAAGCTTTTTCAAGAGAGACGACTTCTCATATAGGACCTTAACCAACACTTGCACAAGAGAAACAAACTATCATGCTCGAGGCCTAACAATAAGATACGTGGTCAAGAGATCATCACAACTACTGAACGCAAGAGACATGCATCAAGAATGAAATTAAATGTGGAGACGTCATACAGACTTGGAAAAGAATTTAAGACGTGTCAGCAATAAAGCCTAGTTTACGGTCATTTTCATTACTTAGGCTTTGCATAAGATAATGTCTAATCTCTTTCATCTCCACATTTTTGGATGTATCAACGTTTGTAACATTGAAGCAATAAAATGTCTTTTACACTTCAATGCAAATTGTCTTCCTTCTTATAATTATATATGCCTCAGTACTTGAAGAGTTAATGTGATGATCCCATAAGCCAAACTCTTTTTTTATAAAACTCATGCGACTGAACTTAGAATGAAAGCTGCCTACGTACCTCGGTGAAGAGGATCAAGTCATAACGTAGTTCAAAGGGATAAGTTTTTTTTCAATTTCCTAAATATTTTTGCCTAGGTCGTTTCACGCGAGGTTTTCAACCTAGCTAACTTATGTTTTGTCTTGACTTTTGCCTAGGCCGCCTCTTTCGAGGTTTCAACCTAAGAGACCTTTTTTTTTCGCTATACACAATTTAGACTCATGTGTGCCAGGAGTGTAGCAATGTGCAGTTTAGGCTCATGCGTCAATGAGCGTCATGACTTGCAGTTTAAACTCGTGTGTCAAGGAGCGCAGCAACGTGCAGTATAGGCTCATGCGTCAAGGAGCGTCATAACTTGAAGTTTAGGCTCGTGCGTCGAGGAGCATAGATGACTTTCATTGGAAGTACTGCTTAAAAAACTTGTCGTTGATTGGACCAACTCTGAGACCTTCCTTATCAACAATTTTGTATGCGCCACTTGAATAGGCTTCGTTCACAACATACGACCTATCCCATTTTGTAGTAAACTTGTCGCCCATGCGTTTGTTGAGGATTATGGGTCTTCGAATAGTTAGGACCAAGTCTCCCACTTGGAATGATCGTGGTCGCACTTTCTTGTTGAAGGCTCTAGATAATCGAGCTTGATAGCACTCCAATTTTTCTTGCGCTTCCAATATTTTCTCATGCAATGCCTTTAACTCTGCTAGGCAAAGTTGAGCATTCTCTTTGGACATGAGTCCTTCTTGGATTGCGATCTGCATTGATGGAATTTGTTGCTCCAGTGGAAGGACTACTTCTATGCCATACACCAAAGAGTAAGGAGTTGATTGTGTAGCAGTTCTGAAGGTTGTCCGATATGCCCACAAAGCCTCACCAATTTTCTCATGCCAGTCTCTCTTGTTCTTTGCAACAACTTTCTTCAAAAGGTTACCAAGCGTCTTGTTAAAAGCTTCAGCAAGGCCGATGCATTATACATTGAAGACTTATGCATTGAAGACTCCTGCTTGAAGTCGAACTTCTGCACAGACTCTTCACGTGCTTATAGTCAAAGAACGTTCCATTATCTGTGATTATGTATCTTGGTATGTTGTACCTAAAAATTATATATGACGAGATAAAATCGACATCAGTTTCCTTTTTCACCTCCTTGAGTGGAATAACTTCAGCCCATCCAGAGGAGTAGTTTGTAGTAGTCCAACAATGTCAAGTCCCCATGTGTCAAAAGACCATGAAGCTACAGTTGGATGAAGAGGCTCTGGAGGTTGGTGGATGTAGTTGGAATGAAATTGACACGCTTGACATCTTTTGGCATTCTCCATGCAATCCTTTACCATTGTCACCTAGTAGTAGCACATCCTCTTGATGCAAAAATAGAGCTTCAGACCAGATTGATGTGCTTCACATGAGCCAGAATGTTCTTCCTCCATTGCTTGGCGGGCTTCTTCTTTGTCAAGACATCGCAAGAATAGACCTTCAAAAGAGCGGCGAAACAATGTCCATTATAGAAGATGAATCGTGGTGCTCTTCATATGATGTATGTTCTTTGTTGCGGATCCTCACGTAACTTTCCATGTTCAAGGTACTCTGTTAGTGGTTGCCTCCAATTTTCTTCTTCAATCACTTGGACAGACGTATGATGGCTTTCGTTGATTTAAAGATCAAGAAGTTTAGTAATAACCCATCTATGACACACATATAACTTTGTTGAATCATTCTCTCCAAGTTCCATCATCGTGGCCAAGTTAGCCAAAGCATAAGCCTTGCGATTTTCTTCTCTTGGGACGTGGTTTAAGATCGCTTGGTCGAGTCTTTCAAGTAAATCGGAAGCATATTGATGATATGGAAAGAGATTTTCCTTCTTTACCTCGTAACTCCTAAAAAGTTGGTTGATGATTAGCTTAGAGTCCTCGTAGATCTCCAACTGTAGAATCTTCATGTCTAATGCCATTTCGAGACTGACGATCAAAGCTTGGTACTTTGCGGCATTGTTGGAGCATGTTTCACCTAAAACAAAGGAGAATGGCAAGACTTGTCTTTCTGGAGAGATCACCAAAACACCTACCCCGCACCATAACGATGTGTAGATCCATCAAAGAACATTGTCCATGGTGGCAATTCTTCAATGAGCAAAACGTCTTCATTTAGAAACTCATTAGAAAACTCCCATTCCACCGGAAGAGGGTGATAAACTAGAAAATTGGCTAATGATTGTCATTTCACAGCCTTTTGGGGTGTGTATGTGATCTAATATTGGTTAAACAATATCGACCATCTTGTTAGGCGTCCAGAAAGAACAGGTCGAGTCATCACAAACTTCACGGGATCTGCTCGAGAGATGAGTTTGATGGTGTACGCTTCAAAATAACGCCTTAGCTTCTTTATTGCATAACCTAATGCTAAGCATATTTTCTCAATAGGTGTATAGTTCAACTCAGCTCCTATCAGAGTTCGACTAAGGTAGTACAAGGCTTGTTCCTTTCCTTCCTCATTCTCTTGATCAAGTAGTGATCCAAGTGAACGTTCTTGTGCCACGATGTTGAGTATCTTTTGATGCTTTCAAAAGTATTTTGACATGACTGATCCCAATGAAAAGGGATATCCTTCCTCAATAAATGATTGAAGGGTTGACACCGTCTGGCCAGATTAGAGATGAACCTCAGGATGAATGCTAAGTTTCCTTGGAAACTTCGAAGCTCCCTCAAGTTCTTTAGCTCGGGCATTTTCTGAATGACGTCAATATTTGCGGGATCAACTTCAATTCCATGATGACGCACAATGAAGCCAAGAAACTTTCCTGATGTAACTCCAAATGCACACTTGAATGGATTCATCTTCAGGTCGAATTTTCTTAACATTTAAAAAACAATTCGAAGATCTTCAAGGTGGTAACGCCTACTCTTCTTCATCACCACCAAGTCATCGATGTAGTATTCAACTCTCTTATGAAGCATGTTGTCAAATATGTTTCGCATCGCACATTGGTAGGTGGCACCAGCATTCTTCAGACCGAAGGGCATCACTTTGTAGTAGTATATCCCTTTTGGAGTTTGGAAAGCAGTACATTCTTTATCTTTTGGAGACATTCTGATTTGATTGTATCCGGAGGACCCATCCATGAATGACGTAGCTTCATGACCTGTTGTAGCATTAACCACGAGTTCAATAATTGGTAGCGGAAAGTCATCTTTCGGACATGCCTTGTTTAGGTCTCGAAAGTCAACACAAACATGTATTTGACCATTCTATTTCTTGACAGGTATAATATTCGAGATCCATGATGGGTACTTCACCTCTCAAATAAATCCCGCCTCGATGAGCTTGTTGACTTCGACTTCAATTTGTGGTAATAGCCCGGGTCGAAACATGCGTTGTGAATGCTTCATAAGGCGTACTCCACGTTTGATCCCTAAATGATGAAAACCTACCTTAGTACTACGACAGGCATTTCTTTATACAACCAACTGAAGACATCTTTGTATTCAGTCTGTAACTTGGAGTATTCCTCCTCCTCCTGAGGCGTAAGAAGCGTACTAATGAAGGTGAGGCATGGATATTCCAGAGTACCTTAATTGAGTTCCTTAAGCTCATCCACAGTTGATTGCCTGCCATATTCTAGTTGAGGGGGAGCCTCGTGTACTTCATCTTCAACGTCGAGGCATGGACTATATTCCACAATTATGTGATAGGATGTTTCCAAAAAGTATGACTTTTCTCTTTGACTTCCTTGGATGATCGGCGTGGCTTTTTTCTCTTTCTATGCTTCTTTACGAGGATGGCAAGTGTAAATAATGGTTTTCCTTTGCACCTTCAGTGGACCATCTGTGGATGTGGACAAAATAAACTTCTTCTTCATACATGATGGTATAGCACTACTGATTTCTTTGTCAGCAACAACTTCAAAATGGCCCCGCTCTTGATGGACTTGCTCCTTATGTTTTGACAGTAAGTTTCTACATGGTGACTTCCTTGTGGTTCCCAAGCGACAAACGATGGAGGTCTTTGAAGTAGTGGAGATTTCCTTTAGATGTTTGGAAGATCCACGTTCACCTTTGTGACTTAACCTTTCAAACACCGCGACCCAAAGGGTTGAGCCTCTAATGCGATCAAACACTAAAGCTCGTTGTTTTATTTTCTTGCCATTGACTTGCTTCATCTCCTCTACCGAGTTGTGTTATGATGAAGCTATCTCTTTGCTTCTCTTAGATGAAATTCGAAGAGGCTCGGCCAAACTGAATCCCAACCCAAACCTTGGAGTGGCGACCTAGTGCCCTTGCTTTCTCAACTTCATTTGGGACTCATTAAGCCCATGTATCTTTTCACCAGTTACTTCGTCTTTGAGTTCTCCTAATCTTGACGGATTAGAGAAGTTGTAACCAGACTTTTCAAGCAGCATGAAGGCCTTATGATCAAAGTGCCCTTTTATTTTATCAGCTTGGAGATTGCCTTTAGCAGACTAACAAGTCAGATGGAATTTGTGCAACTGGGATGGTCATATTCTCCTTCAAATCTCGTATCGCTATGTGACTCATTTTCTTATTTCCAGTACATTCTTCTAACAGATGTTGTCCTTTCTTTCGACGCTCACACGACACATTGTGGAAAACCTGATGCTCCTTATCAATCTTAATTTGTATGTCACTTTGAGATGATGATAGCTTAATGGTGATTTCTTCTATTTTCCTGACAGCAATCCATAGGTATAATTTGGCGTATCAAATTTTGGCACTGTTATTGGGGAATATGGTTTTGAAATTACTAACTAGTGTGTGCTTTACTTTACGTCTTCTTCTAGTCCATCAAACTTTATGCTTGCTTTGCTTGGTGTCATTAGGTAAACATGGGCGAGCTGGAAGAAGAGGATGTGTTTATGGATATAGATGAGTATATTGAGGATACAAATGCCATTGTCACTCCTAAAGTTGACGTTGCTACCTTCAAAGCGGAACATAGTCTAATTCTAATGCTAAGGGCAGCGGGGTTCTTTCAAAATTCCACCGACGATTATCTGACACAACATCTTAGAAACGTTTTGGGTGTGTGTGCAATGCATAAGCAGAATCATGTCTCGGATGATGGCCTAAGGTTGAGGGTGTTCAAGTACTCTTTAACCGGAGAGGCAAGACAGTGGATCCAAAATCTATCTCCTAATTCCATTCATACTTGGGGCGAACTTGTACGATCTTTCCTAGCAAAATGGTTCCCACAAAGCAAGAAATTCGAGCTTTGGGGTAAAATTTTATTCTTCAAGCAATTACTGGGAGAGCACCTACATGAGGCATGAGCTAGATCAAGCTATATTTGGTAAGGTCACCGAATCATGGTTTTTCGGATACTATTTTGTTGGAGAAGTTTTACATGGGCTTGGATCCTATGAATCAATCATATCAAAAAAATGCCGCGGATGGATCATTTATGGATAAAATATTTGCAAGGGTCACACAAATCCTCGACATGATGGCCGAACATAACCAAGCTTGGCACTCAGAAGACACCACGGGTGCAATTGCATATGGTACTCCTTCCTTGACCAACATGATTAAGGAGAACTAAGAAAGAGATCAAGTAATTGTCGGTCGTGCTACCAATGTCAATGTGTTAACAAAAATGTTCACTGAAAGCCAAACAAAAAAGGTGAATGTTGTGAAAGATGTGCAACCAATGTCAAATGAGGAATACGAAGAAGCAAATTGTGTCAACAATTCACAAGGAGGTACCAAGGTTCCAGACACCACCACCAATGGAGATCTAACCCACAAGGGCAAGGCAACTAACAATGGTGAAACGACTAAAGTAGTTCAAATTAAGGAAATTAGAGTAACAACAACAACAATTTTTCAAATTGGAGTTCAAACCACTATGTTCCACCAAAGGGGAAATATTCTAACTCTCCACATTGGAAGGAGAGTACTTCAAGTGAGTCAAGTTGGAAAATATGCTTGAAAGCGTATTGCAAATTCAAGAGAGATCCTACACTTCAATGTAAAACATGACTGAGCTTGTGGGTTCTCACACTGCATCTATTTAAAAGTTGGAGATGCAAATGAGGGATTTCTCAAGAGAACAAAATCCGAAGCAAAAAGGCATGCTCCCAAGTGATAAAATTGCAAACCCAAAAAGTAGTGGGAGTGGCCCAACCTCTCATTGTATGACCATCACAACTAGAAGTGGGAAACTACTTCAAGGAGAGAATGAACAAGTGGTCGAAGTGCAAGATTCTGAACAAGAAGTCGAGGTACAAGTTGAGGTGCCAAATGTTGTTGAAGTTGAAAGACTCACAAAAAAGGTAAAAGCTCAATAATTGAACCATGAAGAGGTTAAGGAAAAGGTAATAGATGCACCAAAATCTCTAGCACCAATTCCTAGACCTCCCCCCATTTCCCTCAAAGACTAGCTAGAAGGGTTGATGATAGCAAAGTCGAGAAGTTCTATGACATCCTAAAGAAATTATTGGTGAACATTCCATTTGTGGAAGCATTTCAAGAGATGCCAGGTTTTGCTAAGTACTTGAAGGAATTGATCACTAAAAAGAAAACTACCAAGAATGAAGTGTTGAATGTCACTCACCAGGCTAGTTCCATCATTGCAAGAACCGCCGTCCAAAAGAAAGAGGACTCGGGAGCTTTCACCATTCCATGCACTATTAGATTATGTGACTTTGCACGAGCCCTTTTTGATAATGGGGCTAGCATCAACTTAATGCCCCTTGCTATCTACAAGAAAGTGGTATTGGGAATGCCTAGGCCTACAAGTATGAGGTTGCAAATGGTCGACCGTTCAATAAAGCGACATGTGGGAATAGTTGATGATGTGCTTGTGAAAGTGGGGAAGTTTCTCCTCCCCACCGACTTTGTTATTATCAATTGTGTTGTTGATAAAGAGATCCCTATCATCTTGGAGAGACCATTCCTTTCTACGAGGAGAGCACTCATGGACTCAGAACGAAATGAGATTAAGTTCCAGGTTAATGACGAAGAAGTTACCTTTCAAGCAAGTAAGAGTATGAAATTTCCACATGCATACGAGAGTATCTCAGTCATTGATGTTGTTGATGTGGGAGAGGATACCGTCGAGGTAAAGATGAAAGAGGAATGCCTTGGTGAGGCATTAGCGGCTATTTTGGTGATTTGATGGTGAGGACATGAAAGGATACGTGGAATCGGTGAATGCATTGGAAAGGCTTTGGTCCTACACCTATGCACCAAAGAAGCTTTCTCTTGACTTAGAGAATAGAGTCACTCCTCCCACTAATCCTTCAATATTCGAGCCACCACAACTTGAGCGCAAGCCACTTCCGCCGCACTTAAGGTATAAATATCTTGGCCCTAATGAAACTCTACCTGTAATTGTTTCTTCTTTGTTGAATGATGTGAAAGTTGAACACTTATTGGAGACCTTGAGGGAGCATAGACAGGCCATTGGTTGGACTATATCAAATATCCTAGGGATACCCGCCGGAATTTGTGAGCACAAGATACAACTAGAGGAAGATAGAGAACCTAGCATGGAGTATCAAAGGAGGTTAAATCCTTCCACAAGAGGTGGTGAACAAACAAATCATAAAATGGTTGGATGTCGGGGTTGTCTATCCTACTGTCGATAGTCGTTGGGTGATCTCGGTGCAATATGTGCCAAAGAAAAGGGGCATGACTGTGATTCAAAATGACAAAAATGAACTCATTCCAACGAAGACGGTGACCGGGTGGAGATGGACTACCGGAAGCTCAATAATGCTACTTGCAAAGACCATTTTCCTATGCCTTATATCGATCAAATGCTTGATCGGCTAGGGGGAAGGTCATTTTATTTCTTCTTGGATGGTTACTCTGGCTATAACCAAATCAACATATCCTTAGAGGACAAAGAGAAGACGACATTCACATGTATGTATGGGACCTTTGATTTTAGTCGGATTCCATTTGGGCTATACAATGACCCAGCAATATTTCAATGGTTCATGATGTCGATTTTCTCGGACATGGTTGAGGATTTTTTAGAAGTATTCATGGATGACTTCTCTGTAGTGGGTGATTCCTTTTAGCATTTCCTTGACAACTTAGGCAAGTACTCAAAAGATGTGAGGAAACAAACGTTGTGCTCAATTTGGAAAAAATGCCACTTCATGGTGGACGAGGGTATTGTCCTGGGACAAAAAATCTCCATGAAAGGCATTGAGGTTAATAGAGCAAAGATTGAGATAATTTCCAAGCTTCCTCCTCCCTCTTAGATCAAAGGTGTTCGGGGATTTTTGGGACATGCCAGTTTTTATCGGTGATTTATCAAGGACTTCTCAATTATTGCAAGTTCCATGTGTAAGCTTCTTGAAAAGGATGCTAAATTTGAGTTCGATGAGAAGTGCCTCAAAGCTTTTGAGGAGTTGAAATCAAGTCTCACCGCGACACCTATTATTGTCACACCTAATTGGTATCTTCCATTTGAACTCATGTGTGATGCCAGTGGTGTGGCTATTGGAGTAGTGCTTGGTCTAAGACATAAAAAGATTCTTCATCATGTCTACTATGAAAGCAAGACACTCAATGGCACACAAATGAATTACACTGTAACTGAGCAAGCACTGCTTGCCACTGTCTATTATTTTGAAACATTTCGGGCCTATTTGTTGGGATTCAAGGTGATAGTGTACACCGATCATGCTTCTCTCTACTACCTTATGAAGAAGAAGGATGCTAAACCAATATTGATCAGGTAGGTTCTTTTGTTATAAGAGTTTGACTTTGAAGTCAAAGATCAGAAATAAACAGAGAAATCAAGTTGCGGATCACTTATCTAGGCTTGACGAGGAAGGGAGACCAAAAGAAGATCTTGAAATTAATGATACCTTCCCAGATGAACACTTATTGGCAATATCTATCCCCTCCACACCTTGGTATGCCAACATCACAAACTTTTCGGTCAGTGTCTTTATCCCCGACGGATTGGAAGCTTATTAAAAGAAAAAGTTCTTGCGGGAGTGTAGGCACTACTATTGAGAGGAAACCTTTTTGTTTCGGATTTGGGTCGACAACATCATTCGGCGTTGTGTTCCGGAAGATGAGGTCACTCAAATTCTCAAAGCATGTCATGAATCCCTAGTTGGGGGGTCACCACGGTGGAAACTATACTGTGGCAAAAGTGCTGGAATATGGCTATTAATGACCATCAATATACCAAGAAGAACATACTTACTCGGTTTGGTGATGGTGATTTTTAGTGATGGTGATTCTCACTTTTGCAACAAAGCTTTTGTCAGGCTGCTCGAAAAATATGAAATTAAGCACAAGGTGTCCACCCCTTATCATCCTCAGTCAAGCGGTCACGTTGAAGTCTCCAACCAAGAGATCAAAAACATTCTAGAAAAAAATGTTTATGCAAACAGGACCAACTGGTCAAAGAAGCTAGATGATGCATTGTGGGCTCATCGAACGGTATTTAAAACACCTATTGGCACCTCACCTTACTGGTTGGTTTTTGGTAAGGCTTGCCGCTTGCCAGTGGAGCTTGAACAGAAAGCCATGTGGGCGTTGAGAACGTTAAATCTTGACTGGGTCGAAGCTGCTAATCGTAGGATGAAACAACCCAATGAGATAGAAGAGTTCTGTTTCCATTCATATGAGAATGCAGCCATGTATTAAGAAAGAATGAAGTTTGTTTATGACAAGAAGATTTTGAAGTGGGAATTCAAATCTGGTGACTTGGTCTTACTCTTCAACTCAAGATTGAAGTTCTTTATGGGCAAACTCAAATCCAGATGGTCTGGCACATTCAAAGTTGTGAGTGTGTCTTCCTATGGACCTATTGAATTAGAATCCAAGGACAAGACTCAAACTTTCAAAGTAAATGGCCAAAGGGTGAAGCATTACCTCGGAACCATTGGAGAAAGGCAACTGGTAAACAATTCGCACTCAAGTATGATCATGTACCAATCCCCACCACTGATTAGCCAAAGTGGGGCAACATCGTCGTACCACAATGTTAAATCAAGCGCTTCTTGGGAGGCAACCCATGTGTTGGTAACGTTTTTGGTTAGATTTTAATTTTTGTAGGTTTATCTGTAAGTGTTGAATAGTTTTACGTGTGTGTTTAGAGTGCAGGTT
Source organism: Nicotiana undulata (assembly GCA_005239495.1). NCBI lineage: Eukaryota > Viridiplantae > Streptophyta > Magnoliopsida > Solanales > Solanaceae > Nicotiana > Nicotiana undulata. The sequence goes on from ML243749.1 coordinate 126,361, forward strand.
ACTCAAAATACAAAGAAATGCGATGAAAAGGAAACGAGAAAGTGAATGAAAGCAAACTAAGATTCAATTGTTTTTCTACGGTAACATATGCGGCCGCATAATGAGTTTGCGGACAGCAAAATGGTCGCATACATAAACAGAATACCATACAAATTGGCGCTTAAAAATGCGGAGAAAAATCAACTTCTGTGGCCCGTAAAATGGTTCTGCGACCGCAGAGTGGATCGCATATTTGTGTCACACCACCCAGGTACGAATCCATCGCAAAACACATATACGGACACATAATCTATTATGCGATGGTAATTTTACCGCACCCTCAAGTATTAAACCCTAGTTTCCTTCTCTCTCCCTCATTTTCGTCTATCTACTCTAACTTCACGCACACAAAAACGAAAACAAAACACAAAAGAAAAATACAGAAAAAGGAGAAAGGCTCACCTTGCTCGCAAGATTTACATCCAAGAGACTTGCTCGATCTTCCCATGATCTGGTATGTGATTTTTCGACCCTCCTCTTGCTCAGGTGATTTGAGATTGCTATTTGATTTTACTTGCCTAAATTCTTCCATCTCATCCATGATGCCTTTATCTTTCTACCTTGCTTCTTCTTTCTTGTACTAGGCTTTGGGAGGAAAAATAGAGTTAGAGGTACTGATTTGAGTATGGGAGTTGGTGATTATTGACAATGTGCATTGGGTATTGTTAGGCTGAGCATGAACCCGTTCTGATGTTGAGTGTGTGTAATTGTTTCTCAGAATTTGTGAATTAGCTACTTAGTGTTGCATATTATTGCCTGTGAGTGAGTTTTATGTGGAGAAGATGATCTATGTGGTCCGCATAACTGATTTACGGTCCGTAGAATCATTGCATGCTTCTATGATTGGGTGTTTGTGGAAACAACTGTGTGGTTGAGTCTGCGGCGGCAGAAGTGGTTTGCGGACTACATAATGGTCGCAGACATAAACATAGTCCAGCTAAGTTTCAAGGTTTAAAATGCGATCGATCTACAGTCGCAAACTTGTTCTGCGACTACTTCTGCGGCCCTGATAAGTAGGGATTCTAACCTATTATTTGCTCTCTTTTACTTATGTTTAGGGACAAAAATGCGTGAAAGTATTATCGGAAACTAATGTAATATGCTTGCTTGCAGGAATTGTTCAAAATGAGCCAAAGGAGCCATAATCAACTCATAAACGAGTTAAAACTTGAACAAAAACCAAGACTGGCCAAGAGATGTGGAATGCGAACCGCGTAAGAAACATGCGGCTGCGAAAGTATCAACACGGTCGCGAACACTATTTCGAGGTCCGCGAAATGAAGATTCAGAGAGATGGATTTTTGGACTAAAACATGAACGCGGACCGCATCAGAAAAGAGCAGTCGCGAAAGTGCCTGCACGGCCACCACTAGAATTACGCGGACCACGGTTGCTGAGGTTTTGAGATTTCACATTTCAAGCTAAAACAAGAAGTGAGGTCTGATACTCTCAAATTACACCTTAAAATAGTGTAAAGAGATCGATGTCAAATATAGTAACCCAACAAGGTTGGGGTCGAATCCCACATGGAATAAGCGTGAAAAGTTTACTTGGGTAGTGTGAATCTTAACTTAAATCGTATTTCTATTCCGTTAGAGTAACCAAAGTATGGTAATTGATTGTGTAGTAATTTAGTGCAATAGTAACAAGTATGACTAATTAAAGTTGTAATTAATTTGATTAACTAAACCAAGGTTGTGTCCCCTTCAATGAAGTGTAATGTCAATCGGTGCTAATATGATATATTTCTAATGGAAGGTCCTTTAGATATGCAAATGATTTCTAAATGACTACCCAATATTTTTCAATAGTTGGGTAGTATTTCCTCTTTATGATTTTTCCAAATATAAAAGAGTTGCAATGAAGAATAATCAATTAATGCCAAATAAAACTCACTTATTCCTAAGCGATTATATTAAACAAGGTTTAAAGCCTTGCGTCTTTGATATTTACTCCTATCAATCCTAACTCACTTTTCCAAGTAAAGAAAGAATTTAATGGCACTTGTTAATGTTTGCAACCACCAACAATAAATGAAGAATGAGAAGTAAATATATATCAACCAACCATTATATATATATTAAATGTTAAACACCCATTAACATAACACCCATTTAGGGTCCACAACCTTAGTATTTAAAGCTAGCTACTCATGCTTAAAGACAAAGAGATGAGAATAATAAATGTCATAAAGCTTACAAAATGGAAGAATATTTACTCCTAAAGCTTCCAAAAGAGAGGAATATTAAAGGCTTGGAATGTAGCTCAAAAACCAGACAAGAATGACCCACAAAACCCCAGTAAATCTATTTATAGTGGGCTAAAACTCGGGGTCAAAATCGGACAAAAATGCCCTTCTAGTTCAACTATGCGACCGCATTTCTGTCGCATAACAGACATGCGGTTCGCATTCTTGACGATGCCATCGCAGACTTGAAACCCTAGTTCCCAGGTAGCCATCGCATTCAGGTTATGCGGTCCGCATTGTTGATGTGAAACCGCATATTTTCGTCGCACTTCTGATCTCAGGGTTTGGCCCAGGAGGTTTGCGATCCATTATGCGGCTTGCAGACCTGTTATGCGATCGCATAATGGACTGCATTCTTGCATGTGAAATTGGCCAAGTAGACTTTTGGGCTTTGCGATTTCCATGACCATTATGCGGACCGCATGTTGGTTCTGCGGTCCGCGGATTCACTTCTGCGACCGCATTTTTCACATTTCTTGTCCTTTTTCGGCTTTTTGATTTCATTTACATGTTCTTGAGTTCTCCAACCTCATACACTGCAAAACATTAAAACTACATAAGTATAAAAGATAATTGATTTTAATACAAGCCAAAATCTAAGCAATTTAGTATTATATGTGCCGAAATTCTCCGGCACATCAACACCCCCAACTTAAACTCTTGCTTGTCCTCAAGCAACTAAAACGACTCTATCCTACTCTAGACTCCAACTAAACGACAGGAACCAATAATGACCATGGATGGTGTTAATAGTCAGTACCAGAAGCATGCACTTTCATTTATTTACCCTTCCTGAACAATCATTGTTATTCACAAACAAACTAATCAACTTGTGAACTTTGAGCCTCGACCAATTGACAAAGTGTTACTCTCAGCTGAGTGCACTTGCATTTGACTTCAAGAACTCAACTTATGTCAAACCTCACAGTTCATGTGCCCTCACCAGAAAGAAGGTTCCAACTCACAATATTTACAGTGACAGCAAAAAAAGGGACATATTTACAAAGACACTCACTCTCACAAAGAGTTTCAAGTGTTACGACACATCATACCATAAGCTTGCCCTTATTTTAATTCGTCGCCTATTCAAGAATATTCAGTTGGAGATCCCATAAGGACTTTTTAAGCTTCTAATGTAGGCTTAGGGAAGGTTTGGATAAACATTTGGGTACAAGTGACTACACCCTCCTTGAACACTACTCACATTTTTCTTTCTTAATGCCCTTTGTTTCTTTTCAAACCACATAGCCCTCATTGGCTCCTAGTTACCAACATTGAACCACCTTAAGTACCTCTCTAGTTTTCTTCAAGGCTCCATATGTATATATATACAAATATTTCTTTTTTTTTCTTTTTCTTTTTTTTATACCTTTTCTTTTGGAGCTTGAATAATTTCATGTGAATATTTTGAGGTATGGGTTCCTACACTCAATGTACAACCTTATCAATTTTCAACTTGACACCACACCCCCAGCTTAGGCTTTTAGCCTCATTCTCAATGTTCAAGGAGAGACGGGTTCAAAAGAGGGAATTATTTTACAAAAAGGGGAAAGGTTTGTAATGAGGTGGCCAACAAAAAAAAAGTTAAAGGATCAAATGGGGTAACTAGTGATAACATGTATACATTGGGTAGCTTGAAAGGCTAACTGGGTTTTCCAATATCACAAAGATTGCCTAAGGTCATTTCTCCAACCAAATGTACTTATCACTAGCATCGAAAAACCAACCGGGCAAGTTCTAGACGACAAAAGTAAACACAAGAATTACATATACAAAAAGCTAACACACACGGCACACGAACTGTTTGACTCAACATAGTTTTAGCCCTCGAGTCAACACTTGGCAACTCGAAACTTTCATCATACTTGCATGTATAATTCTAAGTAAGCATAGAGTCAAAGAGTGAGCCTCGGGTTCACACAGTTGATTGCCTATACAACACAAGATACATTTTTTATATATATATTAACGGAAGGGTATAGGTTATTTACAGAAACACATGCTTGAGACTAGACAATTACACCCTTGGAAAAGAACCTGGCTATGGAAAACCAAGGGGAATTAATTGCTAATTACTAATGGTGAGCATGCATCCAACTATCTAATTTTTTTGGTTTTTTATATATACGAAGATAACATATGTACAAGGACAACACAAGTTAACAATAAACAACACAAACATATACAAAGGTTTACGATAACTCCGAAGATTCATATAACACAAAAACACGTACAAGAGTTCAAGGATTTCAAAAAGACAACAGTTTATACAAGGCTATCCCACCCCCAACTTAAAAGCATGCATTGTCCCCAATGTATAAGAATGTAATATAGAGTTTAGGGGCTCCCTGAAGTGCACTAAGCACTATGGGAGTCGGAAGCCTGCTGAGTGATAGTGGGGTCATTAACTGTTGCTGGAGCTAGGGCTGTTGAGGTCTCAGCTGGAGGAGTGACTACCACTAGTGGTGGAGGGGTATCCAACAGTCCGGAAACTAGAAGTGGGGCCTGCGAGCTGCTAACCTAGACTTCTAATGGCGGGATGGTCAATGATGTGGACTGAATAGCTCTGTCTTCTAGTGATTGCTCTATTTCCCTCTGCACATTTGCTTCTTCTTCCTCCTCTGCAGCTGTGGGGACGACAACCTGATTTCCCTTCTCCTGAGGACCCTCATCATCGTCGGAACATGACTCCTAATCAGTCTCTCCCTCATCTGTCTCATCCCCCTCGGACTCTGTAGAATGTCCGTAATCATCCCCAGAAGGGATGTCAACTAGCCCAGGGGGAGATGGATTCAGGGAAGATCCAATAGTCTGAAGTGCAGGAGCAGGGGTATGGGCAACCCCGATAGTCTAAGGTGCAGGAGCTGTCATCAGAGTGGAGAAATCAAGACCCAATCCAGCCAAGGACGAGCCTGCTCCCTGCTCTCCCTCATTGGGCATGAGGGAGGATAGATCGAACTCCAGATTATGCATTTTGTGGAGCTGTCTTCAATGTAACAACATCCCCGTGGAGCTTTGGAAATTCTCCCTCACCTCGCTTGATCTTTTCAATCCGCACCTCAAGCTCTTTCAGGCGACCCTCATAAGATGTGTGCTGCTGTTGTAAGGCCGTCATTGAGGACTGGATGAGGGTCAATGCCTGCCTGATCAGTGTAGGGAGGTCCTTCAGAATCTGGTCTACCTTAGCATTTGTATGGTGAGCTATGAGACCGAGCCTCGAAAGAACTGACAATGAGGCAGATGGCTGGGCAATGGCCTTAGGGGTAGGCTGTGGAGTAGCAGTGGATGCCCCTGTGGTCTGAGGTGCAATAGGAGTTTGGGAGTCTGAGATGTCTGTCTTAGTAGGAATTTAGATCTGAATCTCCAGAGGAACAACAACTACCTGTGTCACCGCATCACTAATGCGCGTGATGTCAATATCCTTCTCCACTTTTCCCATCTTGTCAGAATGTGGCATTGTAGGAATTTCCACAGCCTTACAGAGGGTTGTGATCAAGCATGGGAAAGGAAGTGGCGTGGCTTTATTCCATGCCCAGGCTATAGCTCTTTAAAAATAATGTCACTCACATCGATCGTGATCCCGGTCATAATGCAAGCAATGAGAATAGCTTTCTCAATGCTTATTTCTGTTTCATTCCGGGTGGGTATCAAGCGGGAGGTGATAAAACTGAGCCAGAATCGACCCTCTCGTGTAAGATCTTCCTTGTATATTTTATGCAAAGGGTCAATCCAAGCTGAGGTCCCCTTGGCGATCACCGATGCCACCCAAGCACGCTCACCATCTCTGTTGGACAATTTGGCCTCATACTCAATTGTGCTCGGACGCCCTTCTGAAAAATATTGCTCATTAATCGTTGCCCGGTCACACAGTACTTGCTTCCCTCGAACTAAGACAGTCGCACAGAACACTTTGTTGCGCTTGTGGTTAGGTGTTCTGGAGGCTCCGTAGGATGCATAGAACTCTCACACCAATATTTCATTGAATTCATCATGCAACTAAGTGAAGCACTCCCATTTTCTAGTTTTGATGTTCTCTAAAATGTGAGGGTATTGCTCATGTACACCATTCAGACTTAGTTGTTTTTCGGCAAGAATTTCCATTTTGTGAGCCCTTCTTTATACAGAGTTCTAGCACCAGGGAGCTCAAAACGGAGTTGGAAATCATCTCCGTGTTTTCGTCTTGCCTCAGCCTGAAGATCTTCTACTGGTAAAGTCCTCTCCTCGTCAGACTGGGAGGGACGGTCATCAATAGATTGGGGTTGTGCTTGTCGTGAACGTTTTGCCGGTGGTGCTTGACGGCTGGAGGAAGCTCTTTTATTGGATGAAGAAATATACTTTTGGCGAGGTATATCTGCAAAGAAGCGAAGTGTGAGAGACATAGCAGACATCAGGAGAAGAAATTACAAAGAAAGTTCACTATGCGACAGGTTATGCGATCGCATAACCACTATGCAGATCGCAAACCTGTCGCACAATATTTGTCTACTGAGGAGAGTTAATTATGCGATCTCATATCCATTATGCGGTTCGCATAACCATCGCATAATTATGCACTATGAAAAGTCGTCACATTATGCAATCGCAAACCCGCCGCAAAGATGGATTTGCGATCGCAAACTATATGTTAATTTAGGCACTCAACTGTTGAAGTATGCGATGGTTTTGCGGTCCACATATCAACTATGTGATCGCAAAGCCGCCGCATTATGTCATCTTCCTCAAATCTCCTAGGGTTTGATATGCGACACTAATGCGGACCACAAAACGATTATACGGGACACAAAATGCATCATTTTCATAGTTTCTCTTACCCTAACAATGAAGCTCCTAATTATTATTACCCCACAAGTCAGATTCAACAGGTCTTTCAAGAATCCGCCCCCATTACGACAAGATACACAGAAAGATGAATAGGAGGAAAGAACAAAAAAATTGAAAGAAAACAAACAAAAACACGATGAACATAGTAAAGTGAGAACTAAAAGCTAACAATTAACAAAGGGTGAAGTCGGGAAAGGAAACATACCAGAATAGGAAGAAGGGTAAACAATCAAGGAGAGAATCTACAGATGTAGTGCTTGCTAACTGGTTCAATTTCAAATTAGTCGTTTCCCTTTTTATTTTTTTGTTTGTGTTTTGTTTTTGTTGAACTATAAAGTGTGTGTTAGTGAGCGTAGGAATATTGGTGTTGGGTTTTGCGAAGGGGGTAGGGTTACTTACTTGGAGACTATGCGGTGTATAAGTGACCGCATAACATGGTATGCAACCACATACTTGTTATGCGGTGATTCTTACTCTGGTTACTCAGCGTGTACAATGCGATGCACTATGCGATCGCATAACAAAAATGCGGTCCGCATAGTGCACATCCTCACCGCATTCCAGCCTCCCATTTTTGCCAAACAATCTGTCCAAGTCTGCGACCACTATGAGAGCCGCATAGTGAAAATGTGATCGCATAAGCGTCACAGACTTCCCCTTATTTCTTTTCTCCCCTTTCACTCGCAATTGTTACCTGTTTTGTGATCTTTTGAGCCACATGAACTCTAACACACACTTTAAATTTCTCAATTAAATCTATTTAACAAAAATTAAAATGTAGAGGACAAAAAAGGTGTTACCACACATGGGTTGCCTCCCATGAAGCGCTTGATTTAACGTCGCGGCACGACGAAGTTGGCCTTTCTTTGGATTCACTCATCGGTCGAGCATGGACCATCTTTAAGAGCCAATTACTCCACCACATGTCTTTCTCCATCTGTGCCCAAGTAGTGCTTGATGTGCTGTCCAATTACTTTGAAAGTGCGGAGCCCATCCTCAGATGCTAATTCAGCAGCGCCAAATGGGGATACATCTACCACTTTGAACAGACCGGGCCACTTTGATTTGAGCTTGCCCGAAAACAATTTGAGTCTTGATTTGAAGAGCAAAACCAAGTCCCCCGACTTGAACTCCCTTTTCAATATCTTTTTGTCATGGACAAATTTCATTCTCTCCTTGTACACAGCTGCACTTTCACATGCGTGGAAACGGAATTCCTCCATTTCATTGAATTGAGTTAGCCTCAAGTTAGCAGCTTCAGTCCAGTCCAAGTTCAACCTCTTTAGAGCCCACATGGCTTTATGCTCCAGTTCCACAGGTAGATGACAAGACTCACCGAAGACTAACCGGTAGGGAGAAGTACCAATGGGAGTCTTGTACGCCGTGCGGTATGCCCACAATGCGTCATCTAGCTTCCTTGACTAGTCGGTCCTGTTTGCATTAACCGTCTTTGCTAGAATATTCTTTATCTCCCGGTTGGAGACTTCTACTTGGCCACTTGATTGGGGATGATAAGGTGTGGCCACCTTATGCTTGACACCGTATTTTTCTAGTAGCCCCGTGAAAGCCTTGTTGCAGAAATGAGACCCACCATCACTAAGAATGGCTCTAGGAGCCGCGTGAATATGTTTTTCTTTTAGAACGCAGTCACACTCCTTGCCTCATTGTTTGGTAAGGCAATTGCTTCAACCCATTTGGACACATAGTCCACAGCCACTGGAATATACTTCATACCACATGAGCTCACAAAGGGGCCCATAAAGTCAATGCCCCACACATCAAAGATTTCAACCTCCATCACAAAGTGCATAGGCATTTCATGCCTCTTGGAGATTGATCCCTGCCTCTGACATTGGTCACAAGACTTGACCATTTGGTTGGCATCATGATAGATCGACGACCAGTAATAACCACATTCAAGCACCTTTGCCACCGTTCGATTACCCCCCTGATGACCCCCTACCGGTGAGTCATGGCATGCCTTTAGAATTTTCATAATCTCTTCCTCTGGAACACACCTTATGATGATGTTATCCACACAGATACGGAACAAGAATGGCTCATCCCAATAATATTGCCTACACTCTCTCAAGAACTTCTTCTTTTGGTATGCTTCCAAATCATCCGGGATGAGGTCACTAACCAAGTAGTTGGCAATATCGGCATACCAAGGAGTGGATGAAGAAGATAATACCAAGATGTGCTCATCGGTAAAGGCATCATTGATATCAAGATTATCCTTTGGTCGTCCGTCTTCTTCAAGCCGTGAGAGATGATCTGCCACTTGATTTTCTGTGCCCCTTGCGGTCCTTGACTTCAAAGTCAAATTCTTGCAACAAGAGGACCCACCGAAGTAGCCTAGGTTTATCATCTTTCTTTGCCATGAGATAGCGAAGAGCGGCATAATCGGTGTAGATCACCACCTTAGACCCCAACAAATAAGCTCGGAATTTTTCAAAGGCATATACAATGGAAAGAAGCTCTTGTTCCGTCACAGTATATTTCACTTGCGCACCATTGAGTGTCTTGCTAGAATAATAGATAGGATGGAGAACTGTGTTATGCCGTTGACCCAAAACTGCTCCAATTGCTACACCACTAGTGTCACACATTAGCTCGAATAGAAGAGATCTGGTGTGACAATAATGAGGTGCCGTGGTGAGCTTCTCTTTTAGCTTTTCAAATGCCTTGAGGCACTTTTCATCAAACACAAACTTGGTGTATTTTTCAAGGAGTTTGCACATAGGATTTGAAATTTTGGAGAAGTCCTTGATAAAGCGTCGATAGAATCCGGCATGGCCTAGAAATCTTCGAATACCTTTTACCGATGTTGGTGGAGGAAGTTTGGAGATGATTTCAATCTTTGCCCAATCAACCTCGATGCCATGTTTTGAAATTTTATGCCCCAAGATAATACCAAGATGTGCTCATCGGTAAAGGCATCATTGATATCAAGATTATCCTTTGGTCGTCCGTCTTCTTCAAGCCGTGAGAGATGATCTGCCACTTGATTTTCTGTGCCCCTTGCGGTCCTTGACTTCAAAGTCAAATTCTTGCAACAAGAGGACCCACCGAATTAGCCTAGGTTTATCATCTTTCTTTGCCATGAGATAGCGAAGAGCGGCATGATCGGTGTAGACCACCACCTTAGACCCCAACAAATAAGCTCGGAATTTTTCAAAGGCATATACAATGGCAAGAAGCTCTTGTTCCGTCACAGTATAGTTCACTTGCGCACCATTGAGTGTCTTGCTAGAATAATAGATAGGATGGAGAACTGTGTTATGCCGTTGACCCAAAACTGCTCCAATTGCTACACCACTAGTGTCACACATTAGCTCGAATAGAAGAGATTTGGTGTGACAATAATGAGGTGCCGTGGTGAGCTTCTCTTTGAGCTTTTCAAATGCCTTGAGGCACTTTTCATCAAACACAAACTTGGTGTATTTTTCAAGGAGTTTGCACATAGGATTTGCAATTTTGGAGAAGTCCTTGATAAAGCGTCGATAGAATCCGGCATGGCCTAGAAATCTTCGAATACCTTTTACCGATGTTGGTGGAGGAAGTTTGGAGATGATTTCAATCTTTGCCCGATCAACCTCGATGCCATGTTTTGAAATTTTATGCCCCAAGACAATGCCTTCGTCCACCATGAAGTGGCATTTCTCCCAGTTAAGAAAAAGGTTGGTCTCCTCACATCTCTTGATCACTTGTCTAAGATATTCAAGACAATGCTCAAAAGAGTCACCTACAACCGAAAAATCATCCATGAAAACCTCAAGGAAATCTTCCACCATGTCGGAGAAGATGGACATCATGCATCGTTGAAAGGTAGCCGGAGCATTGCACAAACCAAACGGCATCCGGCTAAAGGCAAAGGTTCCATATGGGCAAGTGAATGTTGTCTTCTCTTGATCCTCCAATGCTATATTGATTTGATTGTAACCGGAATACCCATCAAGGAAGCAATAGAAAGATCTTCCCGCTAGACGATCAAGCATTTGATCAATAAAAGGCATAGGGAAATGATCTTTGCATGTGGCATTGTTGAGCTTCCGATAGTCCATGCATACTCTCCACCCGGTGACCGTCCGTGTTAGGATAAGTTCATTCTTTTCATTGTGAATTACCGTCATGACTCCCTTCTTTGGTACACATTGCACCGGACTCACCCATGGACTATCCACAATGGGGTAGACAACCCCGACATCCAACCATTTGATTATCACTTTCTTGACCACCTCTTGCATCGAAGGATTCAATCTCCTTTGGTGTTCAACACTTGGCTTTCTCCCTTCCTCCAATTGGATTTTGTGCGCACATATCCCGACGGGAATTCCTCGGATGTCCGCTATTTTCCATCCAATTGCTTGTCGGTATTCCCGAAAGACATTCAACAATCTATCTACCTGCACATCATTCAACAAAGAAGAAACGATTACGGGTAAAGTATCATTAGAGCCAAGAAACTTGTACCTCAAGTGTGATAGAAGTGGTTTGAGCTCAAGTTGTGGTGTCTTAATGATGGGGGGCTTTGCAGGAGGAGTGTCTCTATTCTCTAAGTCAAGAGATATCTTCTTCGGTGCATACGTGTAGGACCGACGTCCTTCCAATGCACTCACTACTTCAACATACCCCTCAATATCTTCACCATTAAAGTTCACCAAGATTGCCGCCAAAGCCTCACCGAGGCATTATTCCTCCATTTTCATGTCAATAGCATCCTCAACCTCATCAACCACATCGATGACCGAGATCCCTTCGTATGCATTTGTCAACTTCAAATTTTTGCTTGCTTGGAAGGTCACTTCCTCATCATTCACTCGGAACTTGATTTCATTTCATTCCGAGTCCATCAAGGCTCTTCCCGTAGCAAGGAATGGTCTTACCAAAATGATAGGAAGTTCCTTGTCTACCGCACAATCAAGGATAACAAAATTGGCTGGGAAAAGGAATTTCCCAACTTTTACCAAAACATCATCCACAATACCCACGGGTCTCTTGATTGATCGGTCGGCCATTTGCAATCTCATGCTTGTAGGTCTTGGCAAACCCAATCCCGTTTGCTTGTAGAAAGAGACATCAAATTTATGCTAGCCCCATCATCATAAAGTGCTCTAGCAAAGTCTCTCAACCCGATAGTACATGGGATGATGAATGCTCCCGGGTCTTCCTTCTTCTCAACGATGGTTGTAGCAATTATGGAACTAACCCGGTGAGTCATGTTCACCACTTCATTCTTTGTAGTTCTCTTCTTGGTCATCAAATCTTTCAAGTATTTGGAAAACCCCGGCATTTCTTGGAAAGCCTCCAAGAATGGGATGTTTACCGACAATTGCTTCAAGATATCATAGAACTTTCAAACTTCCCATCATCTACCCTTCTTGCAAGCCTTTGAGGGAATGGAGGAGTGGGTCGAGGAATTGGTGGAGGAGCTTTTGGGGTCTCCTTCACTTTTTCCTTAACCTCTTCATGCTTTGCTTCTTGGATTTTCACCTCTTGGGAGGGCTTCTCAATTTCAACAACAACCGGCAACTTAACTTGTGCTTCCACTTCTTGATCAAGATTTTTTACATCAACCATTTGTTCACTTTCATCTTGAAGCACCTTACCGCTTCTAGTAGTGATTGCCATGAAATGAGAAGATGGTCCACTTGCACCACCTTTTGGGTTAAAAATAGTGTCACTTGGAAGAGTACCTTTTAGCTTGGGATTTTGTTCTCGTGACAAATCTCTCATTTGCATCTCAAGATTTTGAATGGAGGCGGTGTGTGATCCCACTACCTCAGACGTATTTTTCATTGTTGCATCACTTCGCTCTTGATTTTGCAAGATTCTCTCAAGCATCCCCTCCATTTTGGACTCATTCGAAGGCCCCTCCTTGTATTGTAAGGAGTTGGAATATTGACCTCTTGGTGGAAAATAAGGGTTTGAACTTCGATTGGCATAATTGTTGTTGTTGTTCCAAGATCCTTGACTAGGGCCACCTTGATCATTTCGCCAATTTTGTTGGCCTTGCCCTTGCGGGTTTGGCCTCCAATTATTTTGTTGGTGGAAACCACCTTGAGAATTGTGAACGTAATTGGCTTCTTCAAACTCTTGACTTCCCATTGATTGCATGTCTTCCACCACATTTACTTTTTTTTGTTTGAATCTCAGTGAACATCTTTGTCAATACATCAATGTTAGTAGCAAGACCGGCAATCAATTGGTATCTCTCTTGATTGTCTTTAATCATGTTGGTAAGAGAGGGAGTACCATAGGAAATTCCACCGCTAGCATCCTCCGAGTGCCATGCTTGATTATGCTTTGCCATTTTGTCTAAAATTTGAGTAATCCTAGGGAATGACTTGTCCATGAAGGACCCATCTACAATATTTTTAGCAATGGATTGGTATAGTGGGTCCAAACCCATATAGAATTTCTCCATCAAAATATGGTCCGGGAACCCATGATTTGGTGACCTCACTAGGTATAGATTGAACCGGTCCCATGCCTCGTGTAAGTGCTCCCCAGGCAGTTGCTTGAAGAAAAATATTTTATCTCTGAGCTCTGACTTTTTGCTTTCTGGGAACCACTTTGCTAAGAAGGCACGTACAAGCTCGGTCCATGATGTGATAGATTGAGGAGGTAAGTTTTGAAGCCATTTTTTTGCTTCTCTTGCCAACGAGTATTTGAATACCCGCAACCTCAATGCATCATCCGTCACGTTGTTTTGTTTGTGCATGGAGCATACACCCAATAAGGTCCTTAGGTGTTGGGTTGGATCATCATACATTGAGTTATGGAACAATCCTTCCGCCTTTAGAATTAGAATCAATCCATGATCTACTTTGAATGTAGAGGCACCAACCACCGGAGAGAGGATAGCATTGGAGTCGTCAATATATTCTTCGATGTCGGCAAAAGGGTTCTCCTCTTCATCATAATCAACATTGGCCATTTTCACCTAGTACACCAAACAAAACAAGCAACGTGTGATGGAATAGAAGAAGATATAAAGTAAAGTACACACTATCTAGTAATTTCAAAACCGTATTCCCCGGCAACGGCGCCAAAATTTGATACGCTCAAATTACACCTTAAAATAGTGTAAAGTGATCGATGTCAAATATAGTAACCCAACAAGGTTGGGGTCGAATCCCACAGGGAATAGGCGTGGAAAGTTTACTTGGGTAGTGTGAATCTTAACTTAAATCGTATTTCTATTCCGTTAGAGTAACCAAAGTAAGGTAATTGATTGTGTAGTAATTTAGTGCAATGGTAACAAGTATGACTAATTAAAGTTGTAATTAATTTGATTAACAAAACCAAGGTTGTGTCCCCTTCAATGTAGTGTAATGTGAATCGGTGCTAATAGGATATATTTCTAATGGAAGGTCCTTTAGATATGCAAATGATTTCTAAATGACTACCCAATATTTTCCAATAGTTGGGTAGTATTTCTTCTTTATGATTTTTCCAAATATAAAAGAGTTGAAGTGAAGAGTAATCAATTAATTCCAAATAAAACTCACTTATTCCTAAGCGATTCTATTAAACAAGGTTTAAATCCTTGAGTCTTTGATATTTATTCCTACCAATCCAAACTCACTTTTCCAAGTAAAGAAAGAATTTAATGGCACTTGTTAATGTTTGCAACCACCAACAATAAATGAAGAATGAGAAGTAAATATATATCAACCAACCATATATATATTCAATGTTAAACACCCATTAACATAACACCCATTTAGGGTCCACAACCTTAGTATTTAAAGCTAGCTACTCATGCTTAAAGACAAAGAGATAAGAATAATAAATGTTACAAAAGCTTTACTCCTAAAGCTTCCAAAAGAGAGGAATATCAAAGGCTTTGAATGTAGCTCAAAAACCAGACAAGAATGACCCACAAAACCCCAGTAAATCTATTTATAGTGGGCTAAAACTCGGGGTCGAAATCGGATAAAAATGTCCTTCCAGGTCAACTATGCGACCGCATTTCTGTCGCATAACAGACATGCGGTTCGCATTCTTGACGATGCCATCGCAGACTTGAAACCCTAGTTCCCAGGTAGCCATCGCATTCAGGTTATGCGGTCCGCATTGTTGATGTGCGACCGCATATTTTCGTCGCATTTCTGATCTCAGGGTTTGGCCCAGGAGGTTTGCGATCCATTATGCGGCTCACAGACCTGTTATGCGATCGCATAATGGATCGCATTCTTGCACGTGAAATTGGACAAGTAGACTGTTGGGCTTTGCGATTTCCATGACCATTATGCGGACCGCATGTTGGTTCTGCGGTCCGCGGATTCACTTCTGCGATCGCATTTTCCACATTTCTTGTCCTTTTTCGGATTTTTGATTTCATTTACATGTTCTTGAGTCCTCCAACCTCATACACTGCAAAACATTAAAATTACATAAGTATAAAAGATAATTTCTTTTAAAACAAGCCAAAATCTAAGCAATATAGTATTAAATGTGCCAAAATTCTCCGGCACATGAAGGTCCGTGTTAGAATTACGCGGCCATGATAGTCTTACGTGACCGCGGTGGAAATTGTGTGGTCCACAAAACAATGTTCACCCAGATCCAGAAGTGAAGAAACGCGAACCACATTCAGAATTACGCGGCCGTGAAAGCAACAATGTGGCCGCGGTAAGAATTACGTGGTCGCGTAACCTCTACAGGGGTATTTTTGTCCGTAAATTTTAGCTTAGTATAAATACAACTTTATGTCATTTTTAGGTTTAGTTTTATGTCACAGGAACACGTTAAATGGCTGGAACTTCCCTTTTGGGCAATTTTTTATTAGATTCACCCTATAACATTAGATTTTCATCTTTTAGTTTAGTATTATGAATTTTATCTTCTTTTCATCTTTGTTTGTTGTTATTTCCATGAGTAGATAGACCCATAGATAGGGTTGTGACCCAACTCTAGTATGGGTATTTAATGGGTAATTAATTTTAGGGCTTGAATATTTATGGGTTAGTGATATTTAGCCTAGTTCTTGCCAGAATTGTAGAATTAGTGGTTGCAAATACTGATTCATGCCTTTATGACTTAGTCTCTTCTTGAGAAAGAGGGACTAAGTCTAGGAAAACTAGGCTAACAAGGATTTGGGGTGAACTCAAGAAATTGACCAATTAAAGGGTTAAACCTAGAGATAGTAATACCCGACTTGAGCTAATATCACTTGGATTGCATGAATACCCATTTGGACTTGAGAAAGCCAAATTGGGAAAAATCACTCAAACTACCAAGAGGTATAGAGTGAGTACTTGGGTGTGATAGCTATATTACGACCCCAATTAATCAAGCTTGCCCAAGATTCTTGCTACCCGTTAGGTATCCACCTAGGCGGAAGTCACTACCCTAATCCTTTTAAACACTGAAAACCAACATAAAAAATATTGTACTTAGCTTTAATCATTGCATATAGTAGAATAGAATTAGAAGTAGAATCAAAACCAACATTTGTGGAAGTGCAATTAGGAACAAAACACACATCTATATTTTGATAAATACCTAATTCTAAATCAATTAACTCCCTATGGAAATCGATCCCGACCTTGTTGGGTAAAACTACATCGACCATCCTCGCTACTCAATAGTAGTGCAGGGTTGGACCCGATCAGACCCACATAACTTTTTGCTTCTGATAGGGAATATTTTGCGTTGTGCTTTGCGGTCACAGATTTGTTCTGCGATCGCATAAGTGTTCCGCAGAATATTTTGTGTCTCTCATTTCTTTGCCATATGTTACACATGCCTTACCATGTACTTACTTCACGTTAATTGGCAGGAATGGCACCAAAGAAATCCCTAGCATCGAGAGCACCCACCACTTAAGGAAAGAGACGGGCTGCAGCTATAAGTCTATAATCATAGCAATCCTAACGCAAATGGCCTGGCACATCTAGGAATTAATCTGAGACTGCCTCCCAGTTTGAAGAGGAGGAGGCGTAGCTTGACCTTGTGCCACCAATTGACCTCCAGGCCAAAGCACGCAGAAATAGTGGTGAGGATCTTGGGTTTGGGATCACTGGTTTTGGAAAATATACAGAGATGGCCTATCAAAAGGAAAGATCCTTGAAGAAAAGAAGCTGAGAATGAACGGCCTTAAAGAACACTACCCCATGTGCTTACAAAATCCGAAAGGGGGGATGAGTGTTCTTCACTAAGGTTTTGATGGAGTACAACGAGACACTTGTTAGGGAGTTTTATGCTGCATATGCCGCATCCAAGACCCCAGAACAAAATAGAAACCGTGTATACTTGACCTTTGTCACAATCCGAGGAGTTGTAGTATTCTGTGATCCATAATCAATCAATGATGCATTTTTCGAATCTTAGGAACCAGGCATGGAAGAATATGATGCAAAAATTGAAAATAAGAATTCGAGCGTGCTTGGGTAGCCTCTATCATAGCCAAGGTAACTCCACCCTGGATTGCACCAGGTTAGAAGATTCACAAGAGGGATTTCACCCAAGAAAGCTTGTAAGGATAAGTTTTGTATGTTCTCACTTAATGCCTACGAGAAATGAGACTGACACTAGTCTAGAGAAGCGATCCTCATTGCTTCCATCATGCGGGTATTAGGACTGATTTGGGACATCTCATATTCCCTGAGATTGGGGTCCCGGCAAACCAGAAAGAAACCTCTCTCCCTTTTCCATGCTTAATCCATGCTTTGTGTGAAGACGCAGAGGTTCCTATGTTCCCCAAACATGACCGTATAGTGAAAGTTGTTCAGCACATTGACATCACTCGACATAATGATGCTTCGGAGAAAGCGATCGAAGGTCCACCAGAGCAATCACTCACTCTCCCTCCAGCCTCGTCCATTTCAGTAGCACCTTCTACCTCATCAGTACCAGACACTTCTTTAGCACCAGCTAACTCCTAGGCCATCCATTGTGACACCACATGTCTCACTGCCTACACTCTCCAAGCTTGGTCTACTGGCACAACATGCAAATGCCAAAGTAGACAAAATGAAAAAAGAACTTCCATCACTCATTCGGCAAGCATTGGCCCCGCTCCAAACCTTAGTAAGTGATCTTCAAAAGCAACATCTATCATATGAGGATCGACTCAAGCACTTTGAAATTTTCCTGGAGAAGGTTGAGCAAGGTGGAGTTGGGGACATGCATCAACTCAAAAAGGATGCAGCTGAGCTCAACTTGGAGCTGCATAAAATGCACACATTGGAGTTTGACTTGACTACCCTTCATATGGTGGAGGGAGGGCATGGCACTGGCACCTCCCACTTACCAATCCTTGATTTGGATTTCAAAAACCTCCTGTCAGTTGAGGAGGCACATGGTACTAGTGATCGATGCCCACCTACACTACTAAATAGTAGCAAGGCAGGGGTCAATGCAGCTTTTACCCGAACGGGTCGGGATCGAATCCACAGGGAGTTACTAGTGTGGGAGTTGAGTTCCTAAGTGATCTAGTAGTGTTTTGTGCCTTTAATTGCACTTCTCATAATTTTGGTTTGATACTTGAAATACGATTTATACTAATTGAAATTGCAAATTAGCTAACTAATATCTTTTTTGTAAGTTTTCTCAATGGATAAAGGGGCTAGGGCTATGACTTTCTCCTAGGTGAATACTTAACGGGATCTAAAACCTAAGGCAAAGACGTCATGTTGGGGATTGTGATATGGCCAATGCACATAATTACTCACTCTATATCTCTCGGTAGTTCGAGGCTCTGCCCTAATTGACTCTCTCGAGTCCAATTGGGTGTCACAAATGTGCAAGCAAACTAGGCCCAAGTAGGGTTTTACTATCTCTAAATTTAACCCGTTAATTGGAACTATCAATCTCTTGATTACATCCCAATTCCTTGTTGGACTAATTTTCCTAGACTCAAGTTCTCTTTCTCAAGAAGAACCCAAGTCAAATAGGCACCAATTAGTGTTTGCAACCCCAATTTAACATGGCAAACACAAATCAATTCAAATATCAATTACCCATAAAAATCTAGGCCTTAAATCATAATACCCATCAAATATCCACACTAGGGTTGAGACACAACCATAGCTAATGGGTCTAGCTACTCATGATAATAAAAGAAAACAGAGAAATAGATGAAGAATAAGCCGTAGAATTTAATTACAAACTAATATTTGAAGTTTCAATGATAAAGAACTTCTAAAATTACTCAAAATGACTTAGAGAAATCGTTCACGAGCTCCTGGTAATATCAGAGTACAAAAGCTAACCTAAAAATGGGAAAAGAAAATATTTATACTAGGCCGAATTTTTTGGACAAAAATACCCCTGCGGGGGTACTGCGGACCGCACAAAATGGAGTGTGGCCACGTTGAGGCTTTTTGGCTTTGAAATCTGCTTCTCTGGACTTGGCCACCGCGGACCGTATAAAATGCACCGCGGTCGCGATGGCTTCTATTGCGGCCACAGAAAATGGAGTACGGACCGCACTCGTTTCAAGCTTCCAAATTTCAGTTCTCTGAATCTCACTAGTGCGGTCCGCATAAAATGGTTTTGCGGCCGCACTGCTTTAGCTTCCAAAATTTCATCTCTCTGAATCTCATTAGTGTGGCCCGCACAAAATGGTTTTGCAGCCGCACTGCTTAAGCTTCCAAAATAACCTCTCTGAACCTCCTCAGTGCGGACCGCACTAAATGGATTGCGGACCGCACTGGTCTGTTGAACTGTTCTTGGACTTGGTTTTGGTACTTTTACATGTTTCACTCCTTTTTGATCTGGTTTTTACTATTTGTGACTAAACCCTGCAAACAAGTACAACATGTAAGCCTTTGGGACTATTTTGTATACAATTTTAACCAAAACTTAAGCAAGAAGGAGTGTAAAATGAAGTATAATCCCTAGTTATCAACTCCTCCAAACTTAAGCTTTTGCTTGACCTCAAGCAAACAAAATAAGCCCCACCCCTTAAGAGTAAATCCAAGAAAATTCAGTTGTCCTAAGGTAACCTCTTCTAGCATCAATTGGGACTAACAATTGCCCTCAACTCACATGAATCATTAACAACATTCAACCTTTAAAACACCATGGATTTAGTGCGACACAAGAGCATCAAGAGCTGACTCAACCCATCAAAGAAACTCTTTCTACTACTTTGGTCATTGTGCAATCCAAACTCATACTCCTCAGCTCTCCCTAAGCAAACCTCACTTTAAGATTATAGCACTCAGAACGAGGATAATGGAATCACACTCATCTCTCTCAAGGAAAGGTCTCAAGTCAGGCTCTAATGCTTAAGCTTGCCCCTTATGTGAGTCGCCACTAATGTAAGCTTCATTCAACTCAAGATCATATAGGACTTTTGTGGAGACATAGTGAAGGCTTTTGGTTCAAGGTAGGAAATATTTGGTCTAGGTGGTTTCCATATTCCCTTAAGCACTTCATTTGTTTTCACTTTTGCGCACATTCTCTTGACCTTTTGAGTCATTAAGCTCTTTCTGAGGGGTTAGAGAGACATATTGTCACTCCTTCTTGTTCATTTCAAACATTCTTCTCCTTTCTAAACATTCCACACCTTTAATCTCTTTTCTTTCATTGATTCCTCTTATTTCTTCTAAATTGTTCATTCTTTTTGACTTTTTGACTTTTTTTATTTCTTTTTCATTGCCTTTCCTTTTCTTCATTTTTGTACCTTCTTTTTTACTTTGTTGCATTCCTCGTCTCTCCCCCAAACTTATGCTTTTGCTTTGTGCTAAGGAAACAAAGGGTGCCAAGGGAGGGTTAGAACGCCACCTACACTACTAAATAGTAGCAAGGCAGGGGTCGATGCAGCTTTTACCCGAACGGGTCGAGATCGAATCCACAGGGAGTTACTAGTGTGGGAGTTGAGTTCCTAAGTGATCTAGTAGTGTTTGTGCCTTTAATTGCACTTCTCATAATTTTGGTTTGATACTTGAACTACGATATATTAATTGAAATTGCAAATTAGCTAACTAACATCTTTTTTGTAAGTTTTCTCAATGGATAAAGGGGATAGGGCTATGACTTTCTTCTAGGTGAATACTTAACTGGATCTAAAACCTAAGGAAAAGACGTCATGTTGGGGATTGTGATATGGCCAATGCACGGAATTACTCACTCTATATCTTTCGGTAGTTCGAGGCTCTGCCCTAATTGACTCTCTCGAGTCCAATTGGGTGTCACAAATGTGCAAGCAAACTAGGCCCAAGTAGGGTTTTATTATCTCTAGATTTAACCCGTTAATTGGAACTATAAATATCTTGATTACATCCCAATTCCTTGTTGGACTGATTTTCCTAGACTAAAGTTCTCTTTCTCAAGAAGAACCTAAGTCAAATAGGCACCAATTAGTGTTTGCAACCACTAATTTAACATGGAAAACACAAATCAGTCCAAATATCAATTACCCATAAAAGTCTAGGCCTTAAATCACAAGACCCATCAAATATCCACACTAGGGTTGAGACACAACCCTAGCTAATGGGTCTAGCTACTCATGATAATAAAAGAAAACAGAGAAATAGATGAAGAATAAGCCATAGAGTTTAATTACAAACTAATATTTGAAGTTTCAATGATAAAGCACTTCTAAAATTACTCAACATGACTCAGAGAAATCGTTCACGAGCTCCTGATAATATCAGAGTACAAAAGCTGACCTAAAAATGGGAAAAGAAAATATTTATACTAGGCCGAATGTTTTGGACAAAAATACCCCTGCGGGGGTACTGCGGACCGCACAAAATGGAGTGCGGCCCCGTTGAGGCTTTTTGGCTTTGAAATCTGCTTCTCTAGACTTGGCCACCGCGGATCGCATAAAATGCACCGCGGCCGTGGTGGCTTTTGTTGCGGCCGCACAAAATGGAGTGCGGGTCGCACTGGTTTCAAGCTTCCAAATTCCAGTTCTCTGAATCTCACTAGTGCGGTCCGCATAAAATGGTTTTGCGGCCGCACTGCTTCAGCTTCCAAAATTTCATCTCTCTGAATCTCATTAGTGCGGTCCGCACAAAATGGTTTTGCGGCCGCTGCTTAAGCTTCCAAAATCACCTCTCTGAACCTCCTCAATGCGGACCGCACTAAATGGATTGCGGACCGCACTGGTCTGTTGAACCGTGTTTGGACTTGGTTTTGGTACTTGTGCATGTTTCACTCCTTTTTGAGCTGGTTTTGACTATTTGTGACTAAACCCTGCAAACAAGTACAACACGTAAGCCTTTGGGACTATTTTGTATACAATTTTAACCAAAATTTAAGCAAGAAGGAGTGTAAAATGAAGTATAATCCCTAGTTATCAACTCCCCCAAACTTAAGCTTTTGCTTTTCCTCAAGCAAACAAAATAAGCCCCACCCCTTAAGAGTAAATCCAAGAAAATTCAATTGTCCTAAGGTAACCTCTTCTAGCATCAATTGGGACTAACAATTGCCTTCAACTCACATGAACCATTAACAACATTCAACCTTTAAAACACCATGGATTTAGTGTGACACAAGAGCATCAAGAGCTGACTCAACCCATCAAAGAAACTCTTTCTACTACTTTGGTCATTGTGGAACCCAAACTCATACTCCTCAGCTCTCCCTAAGCAAACCTCACTTTAAGATTGTAGCACTCAGAACGAGGATAATGGAATCACACTCATCTCTCTCAAGGAAAGGTCTCAAATCCGGCTCTAAGTACCATAAGCTTGCCCTTATGTGAGTCGCCACTAATGTAAGCTTCATTCAACTCAAGATCATATAGGACTTTTGTGGAGACATAGTGAAGGCTTTTAGTTCAAGGTAGGAAATATTTGGTCTAGGTGGGATCCATCTTCCCTTAAGCACTTCATTTGTTTTCACTTTTGCGAACATTCTCTTGACTTTTTGAGTCATTAAGCTCTTTCTGAGGGGTTAAAGAGACATACTGTCACTCCTTCTTGTTCATTTCAATCATTCTTCCCCTTTCTAAACATTTCACACCTTTAATCTCTTTTCTTTCATTGATTCCTCTTATTTCTTCTAAATTGTTCATTCTTTTTGACTTTTTGATTTTTTCTTTCTTTTTAATTGCCTTTCCTTTTATTCATTTTTGTACCTTCTTTTTCACTTTGTTGCATTCATCGTCTCTCCCCCAAACTTATACTGTTGCCTTGTTCTAAGGAAAGAAAGGGTTCCAAGGGAGGGTTAGAATGCCACCTACACTACTAAATAGTAGCAAGGCAGGGGTCAATGCAGCTTTTACCCGAACGGGTCGAGATCAAATCCACAGAGAGTTACTAGTATGGGAGTTGAGTTCCTAAGTGATCTAGTAGTGTTTTGTGCCTTATATTGCACTTCTCATAATTTTGGTTTGATACATGAACTATGATTTATACTAATTGAAATTGCAAATTAGCTAACTAATATCTTTTTTGTAAGTTTTCTCAATTGATAAAGGGGCTAGGGCTATGACTTTCTCCTAGGTGAATACTTAACGGGATCTAAAACCTAGGGCAAAGACGTCATGTTGGGGATTATGATATGGCCAATGCACGAAATTACTCACTCTATATCTCTCGGTAGTTCGAGGCTCTGCCCTAATTGACTCTCTCGAGTCCAATTGGGTGTCACAAATATGCAAGCAAACTAGGCCCAAGTAGGGTTTTACTATCTCTATATTTAACCCGTTAATTGGAACTATCAATCTCTTGATTACATCCCAATTCCTTGTTGGACTGATTTTCCTAGGCTCAAGTTCTCTTTCTCAAGAAGAACCCACTAGCTACTATTTACACAAAAAGCAAAAAGAAAAACAGACTCAAACCCTTAGAAGGTTGTCATACCATCCATCCTCGGGAAGAGCCACCCGGTTCACACAAATTCTTCCTTTGGAAAGAACCGTGGCATTAAGAAAACCAAAGGCTTATTGCACGCAAAAATTCAAAACAAGAAGCTACAAAAATAAAATAAGAAGTTATGAAAGGAAAAATACGGAAAGTAAAATGCGGAAAGTAGAATGAATATATACAAGAGGGGATTTAATCGAATATACATAAGGGGGAATGAATATAAACATTAGAAGGTAACTTTATATACATACCAAATGTGCAAAATACGAAAAGTAAACTAGAATTGTAAAATTATGTACATACCAAAAGCAAAAAGAAAGCATACTAAAAATGAACTAGTATCAAATATATACAGTCATCCAAATCCAAATAGGGCTACCCCCTCAAATGAGAGCTAGCATTCTCCTCAATGCTAACTGACCAAAAATAGCTCAAAAATAAGGAGAAAGAGTAAAGAGAAACTCCCTATTGGCCCTCTGTCTTCATAGGATCCTGAGTATGGGTCCCTGGGTCTGTGGACTGCACGGGAACCTGTGACTGGATCCCAGTAGCCTGTGTCTCCACCGGGACCTGGATCTCCACTGTATCCTGGGCCTGTACTGGAATTTGGAGCTGACTCGAGGTGCCTCCATACGGGTCTGCCAACTCTATAATAGCATCCACAGTACGGGGAATCACCCTCTTCCTCTTTGGTGGACTCTCTAACTTGGGCTCTGGCTTAGGTTGGGAAGCTGGGTCATGCAATAGCAGGTCCAAGGGTAAGTGGTCCTCCTTCATCTTATCTACCTCCCCCCTCAACTTCTTCACTGACTCCTTGGAGGTACGAGTTTCTCAGCTTCTTTGTCTCTTTTGTAAGATTCTTCAGTGCCTTTCCATGAGTGCCAACAGCATCCAGGATCAACCTTTGGTTCTCTAGGATTTTCTTCTGGTTGTCCAGAAGCTCCTTGAGAGTGTCCTCCACTGACTGTGGGACCTGTGGCTGAGGAGGTGCAGATTGGGTTGCCACCGATGTAGAAAGCACAGACAACTTAGAAGTAGCATCCTGCATCCAGTTGTTGATACTGGCAAGTGTTTGGCTCAAACGGTGGGCAGTCAATGGATAGGCAGCAGATGTGGGAATGGCTAGAGCTGTAGAAGTGGAGGGCCCTGGAGCAATGTCTGGGGTGGCTGCGGCAGGCTGACTAGGAGCCACTGCTTCCACTAGCTCTTCAGAGTGGCCAGTAGAAATAGTGGATTTGCCTTTATAGTTCTTGCTCTTTGGGTTGTCATCACCTTGTGTGCTATACCAGGAAAATGGCGCTTTTGGCTTTACCTTCACGTCAACTACCTCCCCTCTACCTTTTGATCCTCAAAATACATAGTCAAGAAGTTAGGGAAGGGATAGGATCTGTCACCTTCATTCACCACTCGGTTGATTACCCTTGACATCAGGTACCCTGCCGTGATTGAGGCCACCAGTACAACTCGTCTGAGAGGAAGAGAGTTTTCGTGAGTGGTGGGGTCTAGCCTGCTACACACAAATGTCTCCCAACCTTTAGCTTCAAAGTTCAACGTTCTCCTCAAAATCTTCGTTTCTACTAGCCATGTACGGGCATCCTCCCCCAAGTTTAATTTCTCTAAGTACAACGTCTCATCCTCATCATCGAAGTCAAGGTACTCATTGATTGCATTCCCATCAAATAACACTGTCAAATTCCCCACCTTAGTCACTTTGGAGTCCTTTTTGACATAAGCAACATTGGTGTAGAACTCCTTGACTAGGTGCTCATTGGCCTCCACCACTTGGAAATTGAAGTAGTCCCAGACTTTTCTTTCTTTGAACTGTTTCAGCACATTGGGGTTGTGAGGTAGAAGATCCCTTATGAGGAACTTTCGCTCTGGTATCAATTTCCTTTCGGGCCACCATTCCGGAATTTGTGAAAGGCTAGTTCACTCACAAACCTATCCTGCCATGCTTCTGGTTTTCTTGTTCTTTCTACTCCCCCTACTTGGGGTTCACCCCCTTGTTCTTCTTCTTCGGAGTGCTCACCAGATAATGAAGTTGTGGGTGAGGTAGAGTATTCATTGGCACTTCCTGCACTGAGCCCTCAGACGACTCAGACGATCTTTGTGCTGATGCTTGGGCAGGAGGGGAGCCCGGAGGTGAATCCCTCAATCTAAACCTCTCCGGAAAATCTGGGACATACTCCGGCACGGACCCTGAATCGGATGCCTCCCCAGAGGGTGCATACTCACTTCCCGAATGGGAAGCAGCTCTATCCATGGCTCTGTTGTTTTTCTGGTGGCTTTTATAGCTTGCCGGACTTTGGGGGCCAGTTTGATCATTTCTTTGCCTTTCCCCAGGGAGGACTCTCCTCTTCCGCTTTGTTTTCGACCACCACCTCGTGATTGAACCATTTTCTGCAAGTGGAATTTAGTTTAAGCTTGTTAGTATCAAAGCAATATATGGATCAGTGAAGAAAAAGGTAGCATGTACTTGAAGGTGGATGTGCAGAATCTGCAGACTGCGCACCGCACAAAATGAAGTGCGGCTGCAAAGAAGGGACCGCGGACCGCACAAAATGCACCGCGGTCCGCACTGAGGTGGGGTTCAGACTACCCACTCTCTGAAGAATGTCATCGCGGACCGCACAAAATGCACTGCGGTCCGCACTGAGGTGGAGTTCAGACTACCCATCCTCTGAAGAAGGTCACCGCGGACCACACAAAATGTACCGCGGTCCACATTAAGGTACCACGGACCGCACAAAATCCACCGCGGTCCCTAACTGAGGCCTTTTTGAACTTTTAGCACCGCGGTATGCACAAAACCATCGCGGACCGCACAAAAGCACAACCTAGGGTTTCAATTTCACGTCTTAATTTAAGCCTACATCACATATTATTGATACCCTAGGTGTTTGATCAGTGTTTTTAATTAATTAGGCCTAATGTGAGCATTGCTAAACAAACCCTACACATGATTAAGGAAATATAGAAGAAAAAGATGACAAAGAAGAAGAAAAACAACTAATTAACAAGAAAATGACAAAATTAAACAATTAAGAAAACTTAATTAAACTTACTAGATGTAGGATGAAGTGTAGATGAATGAGATGAAGCAGTTTAAGTGAAAAGGGGAGATGAACAATGTATGTTTTTACTATTTAGAGATCAAAGAGCGAAAAGTGTAAAATGAGGGCCTCATGCCCTATTTATGGAAAATGGACTGGGACCCACTTCACCTACCCCACCGCGGACCACACAAAATGCAGTGCGGTCGCAGTGGTCCACCGCGGACCGCAAAAAATTGTAGTGCGTCCGCAGTGGCAAACTTCAGAGAGCCTTTTTCTTGTGAAATCTCTTTGCGGACAGCATTGGAACTTTTTCCCCCACACTAAGGTCTTTGCGACCGCACAAAATTGCATTGTGGCCGCAGTGCAAACTTCAGAAAGCTCATTTTTCCAACTTAGTCCTGTGCACTGCATCAAAACAATCTTACAAAATCCCACAACCAGTTAGTCAACAAGCAAATCCTATACTACAAAGAAAATCAAAGAAAAAACAAAAATAAAGACACATGGGTTGCCTCCCAAGAAGTGCCTGATTTAACGTCGCAGCACGACACATGTTACCATGTTCAATTGAATTTCATCACAACCACCACATGGCTATCTTCAAATTTCCCAAGATAATGCTTGAATCGGTGCTCATTCACCATAAAAATCTCACCATTCTTGTTCTTGATATCAAGATCACCAAAGGGTGTAACCAACACAACTTCAAATGGGCCACTCCACTTGGACTTGAGTTTGCCCGGAAAGAGACGGAGTCTTGAATTGAAAAGAAGCACCAAGTATCCCACATTGAACTCCCGTTCTTTGGCATATTTTTCATGGAGGTACTTCATTTTATCTTTGTACAAAGAGGAGCTAGTATATGCATGAAATCTGAACTCATCTAGATCATCGAGGTGATCAACTCTGAGATTTGCAGTCGTGTCCCAATCCAAATTCAACTTCCTCAAAGCCCAAAGTTCCTTATGCTCCAATTCCACCGGAAGGTGGCAAGCCTTTCCATACACCAACCGGTAAGGTGACATACCGATTGGGGTCTTGAAGGCGGTCCGATAAGCCAAAAAAGAGCATCATCAAGCTTTCGGGACCAATCAGTCCGATTAGCATTCACTGTCTTGGCCAAAATATTCTTGATTTCACAATTGAACACTTCCACCTAGCCACTTGCTTGAGAATGGTACGGAGTAGACACTTTATGATTGACTCCATACTTTGATAGCAATGAATCAAAGGCCTTATTGCAAAAGTGAGACCCCCCATCACTGATGATGGCACGGGGTGTCCCAAATCTTGTGAAAATGTGCTTCTTGAGAAAACCAACCACACTTCGGGCCTCATTATTAGGCAAAGACACAGCTTCAACCCATTTTGAAACATAGTCCACCGCCGCGAGTATGTAAGTGTTTCCACATGAGCTAACAAATGGCCCCATAAAGTCAATACCATAAACATCACAGATATCCACCTCAAGAATTGTAGTAAAAGGCATCTCATCTTTCTTGGAAATTCCACCCATTCTTTGACATTCATCACACCGTTTGACCAACTCACTAGCATCCTTGTACAAGGTAGGCCAAAAGAAACCACACCTTAAAACTTTTGAAGCGGTCCTTGCCCCTCCATGATGACCACCATAAGGTGAGGAGTGGTATGACTCAAGAATCAACCCTTGATCTTCTTCGGGCACACACCGTCGGATGACCCCGTCATTGCATATCTTGAATAAGTACGGTTCATCCCAATAATAATCCATGCTATCTCGTCTAAGATTATTCCTTTGGTTAGAAGAGAGCTCAAATAGGACAACACCGGTGACAATGTAGTTGGCGATGTTCACGAACCATGGCATTTCTTGCAAAGTCACAGAGAGAAGTTGTTCATCCGGGAAGCTATCATCAATCTGAAGCCCATCACTAGGTCGCCCTTGCTCCTCCAAACAGGAAAGATGGTCGGCAACTTGGTTCTCACTCCCCTTTCTATCAATGATCTCCAAATCAAACTCTTGAAGCAATAACACCCACTGCATAAGTCTTGCCTTGGAATCTTTTTTTGTCATGAGATACCGGAGTGCCGCATGGTCGGTGTGGACTATGACCTTGGCACCCATAAGATAAGGACGGAATTTCTCCATTGCAAAGACTATAGCCAATAACTCCTTCTCGGTGACGGTGTAGTTCATTTGGGCGGAATTCATTGTCTTGCTAGCATAGTAAATGGGGTGAAAGATCTTGTTCACCCTTTGGCCCAAAACCACCCCTACGGCCACATCACTAGAATCACACATTAGGTCAAAAGGAGAGCTCCAATCCGGCACGGTGATAATTGGCGTGGTGGTTAGCTTGTGCTTCAACAATTCAAATGCACTCATGCAATTCTCATCAAAGTTGAACTTGGCATCTTTCTCTAACAATTTTCAAAGAGGATTGACCACCTTCGAGAAGTCCTTAATGAAACGCCGGTAGAACCCGGCATGCCCAAGAAAGCTCCGGACTCCCTTTACCGAAGTTGGAGGTGGCAATTTGGAAATGACCTCAATCTTGGTTTTGTCCACTTAAATTTTATTTCTTGAGATTTTATGACTCAAAACTATCCCTTGTTCAACCATAAAATGGCATTTTTCCCAGTTGAGTACTAGGTTGGTTTCTTCACAACGAGCAAGGACTTTATCAAGGTTGTTAAAGCATTCATCAAAGGAGTCCCCAACCACACTGAATTCATCCATGAATATCTCTAGAAAGTCTTCAACCATGTCAATGAAGATTGCCATCATGCACCGCTGAAATGTAGCGGGTGCATTGCACAATCCAAAAGGCATCCTAGAGAAAGCAAATGTCCCATAAGGACATGTGAAAGTTGTCTTTTCTGGGTCCTCCGGAGCAATAAAGATTTGGTTATAGCCTGAATACCCGTCCAAGAAGAAATAGAAAGCCCTGCCTGCAAGCCTGTCAAGCATTTGGTCCAAGAAAGGCAAAGGGAAATGATCCTTGCGAGTCACCTTGTTCAACTTGCGGTAATCCATGCATACCCGCCAACCTGTGACTATCCTTGTTGGAATAAGTTCATTTTTGTCATTTTGGATCACGGTCATGCCACCCTTTTTTGGAACACATTGAACCGAAGAAGTCCAAGCACTATCTGAGATTGGGTAGACGACCTTGTATCAAGCCACTTGATTATTTCTTTCTTCACCACTTCTTGCATTGCTTCATTGAGCCTCTTTTGGTGTTCTACGGAAGGCTTTGCTCCATCCTAAAGAATTATTTTGTGCATACAAAATGCGGGGCTTATTCCCCGAATATCAGCAAGTATCCATCCTATGGCCTTCTTCCTCCTTTTTAGCACTTTGAGAGTAGAGTCTACCTGCAATTTGGTTAGGCAAGATGAAAGTATAACAGGTAAAATACGAGAGGGACCAAGGTATTCAT
This sequence comes from Nicotiana undulata, assembly GCA_005239495.1. Classification (NCBI taxonomy): domain Eukaryota; kingdom Viridiplantae; phylum Streptophyta; class Magnoliopsida; order Solanales; family Solanaceae; genus Nicotiana; species Nicotiana undulata. The sequence goes on from ML243749.1 coordinate 156,731, forward strand.
ACCTGAGGTGTGGTGGAAGTGGCTTCAACTCCAATGTAGGTGGCTCTTCAATTGAAGGCTTTGTCGGAGGAGTTTTCCAATTCTCCAAGTCCAAGGATAGCTTTCGAGGACCATATGAATAAGAACACATGCCTTGTAGATCATTGGTACTCTCAATTAAGCCATCCACCACAATGTCATCATGGTTCAATAAAGCTGCCTCCACGGGATCTTCAACATTTATCATTGAGCTTGTGTAATCAATAATGACCTCGGTGACAAGGTCCATGAAAGAATATACTTCTGTGCTATTGGGCTGCTTCATTGACTTGCAAACATAGAACACAACCTTGTCATGTCCCACTCGGAAAGTGAGCTCACCTGCCTCCACATCAACTAAGGCCTTCCCCGTTGCAAGGAAGGGCCTTCCCAAGATGATAGGGACTTCATAATTCACTTCGCAATCCAAGATAACAAAATCCGCGGGCAAAATGAACTTGTCAACCCGCACCAAGACATCATCAATGATTCCCAGAGGCCTCTTCATAGACCTATCCTCCATTTGAAGACGCATGGAAGTATCCCTAGGTTGACCAATCCCCAATGTTTTAAAGACTGAATATGGCATCAAGTTTATGCTAGCTCCAAGGTCACATAATGCTTTGGTGAAATCTGCACTCCCAATTGTATAAGGAATGGTAAATGCCTTGGGGTCTTCAAGCTTGGGTTACATTGAATGCACTATGCCACTCACTTGGTGAGTCATCTTTATAGTTTCGCACTCCATAGACCTTTTCTTTGTGACTAAGTCCTTCATGAACTTAGCATACCCGAGCATTTTCTCTAAAGCTTCAACCAAAGGTACATTGATGGAAAGACTCTTCATCATGTCGATGAATTTCTTGAATTGATTCTCTTGCTTTTGCTTTGACAACCTTTGAGGGTAGGGAGGGGGAGGCCTAGGCAATGGTGCCTTGGCCTTTGGGACCACCGGTTCTGACATATCAATCACGTGTTCCCTAGACGGGTTCACGTCCCTTTACAAATCCTCCCCATTATCATGAATGTCAATTTTCACCTCACTAGTAGTTGGATCCTCCACCACTTGATTAACCTCAATCGGAACTTCATCATTTGGCAATTCATCATCATCAACAACAATTCTCTTTTGTCTAGAAAAACTCGCCTCACCGCCTCTTCCACTTCTTGTGGTCACCGCCATGGCGTGAACGGTGTTGTTGTTGTTTTTCCCACCCTTGGGGTTCACCACCGTATCACTTGGTAGTGCCCCCTTTGGGCGTGTGTTCAAGGCGTGAGAAATTTGGCCCATTTGCACTTCAAGATTTCTAATGGAGGTGTTGTGGGAGGCCACTTGAGCATCGGAGTCCGCATTACGCTCCATCATTTGCTTGAACATTTGTTCAATTCTTCCCATGTCATTACTTGAGGAGCTTTGACCTTGAGCTTGGTACAAGGGTGGATTGTTGGCTTGTTGGTACATAGGGGGACTTTGAAATCTCGACCCTCGGTTACCGTTTACACCCCAATTGTTGTTATTATTGCCTCCGCTCCAATTGTTATCATTATTGCTTCCCCATTGTTGGTTGTTTTTGTTCCCCCAATTTCGAGAATTGTTGTTATTGTTCCAATTGCGTTGTCTTTGATTACTCCAATTTTGATTATTGCCTTGGTTGTTCCCTTGACCTTGATAATTATTAGCATACATGACATCCTCATCTTGATCATCATATGACTCTTCTTGACTATACCCACTTGATCCTTGGTCACCTTGAGCATTGTTGCTTTGCATTGGATTTCCCGGAGGTCTTCTTTTTTTCACCAAAACATTCACTCCCTCCATGGCATTTACTTGCTTCGGCGCTTGTAATTGTTGAAGTTGTGCCTTGGCAAGTTGGTTCATAGTAGTAGTGAGCTCGGCAATTGCTTGACCGTGTTCTTGAAGTTCTTTGTGAAGACCGTTAACACCTGAATCACCCTGAGGTACGTTTTCTCTACTCTACCATGATGACGATGTGCCAGCCATTTCATCTAATGCCTCACATGCCTCGGGGTAAGTTAACTTCATGAAGTTGCCACCGGCCAATTGATTGACCACACATTGATTGACGGTGTTTATGCCTCAGTAGAAGGTCTGCTGAATCATGGCTTCAGTCATGTCATTGTTTGGACATTCCTTTACCATGGTCTGGTAGCGCTCCCAAATCTCATGCAAAGGCTCATTAGGCTCTTGCTTGAAAGCCAATATTTCATCTCTAAGCGCCGCCATGTGACTAGGGGAGAAGAATTTTGCAATGAACTTGTCTGCTAGCTCGTCCCATGTAGATATGGAGTGGTTAGGAAGTCTCTCGAGCCAATCAAGTGCCTTCCCTCAAAGAGAGAAGGGAAATAACTGAAGTCTCAAAGCATCTTCTGATACATTCGTTTGTTTACTTCCCCAACAAGTATCCACGAATCCTTTTGTAAGCATTTTAGTGGGGGGCTCCCGTGAATTAACCACGCTGCTCCAAGAGTGTCAGCATCACATTTGTTATTAGAAAGTTTCCCGACCGGATTCTAGGCGGGATAATAGCACTAGCGTACCCCTCGTTTAGAAGGACCCGAGTGGCAACTCTGGGAGGTGGAGGCGGGGGAGGGTATGGAATGTCCTCATTAACATTGTCATGTCGGCCTCGTCTTGGAGGTGGTACTTGGTTTACTTCATCTTCGGCATTGTCATACACCACCTCCCCCGGAATAATGTTTCACAAAGGATCCGCCATTAGTACCTGAATTGATTCAACACACACGTTAACAAACTAAGGAAAGAAAAACACTTAACACTACTATTCACGTAGATAATCAACACCGTTATAACTCCCTGTAAACGGCATCAAAAAGTGATTGGCGCCCACCTACACTACTAAATAGTAGCAAGGCAGGGGTCAATGCAGCTTTTACCCGAATGGGTCGGGATCGAATCCACAAGGAGTTACTAGTGTGGGAGTTGAGTTCCTAAGTGATCTAGTAGTGTTTTGTGGATATAATTGCACTTCTCATAATTTTGGTTTGATACTTGAACTACGATTTATACTAATTGAAATTGCAAACTAGCTAACTAATATCATTTTTGTAAGTTTTCTCAATGGATAAAGGGTAGGGCTATGACTTTATCTTAGGTGAATACTTAACGGGATCTAAAACCTAAGGCAAAGACGTCATGTTGGGGATTGTGATATGGCCAATGCACGGAATTACCCACTTTATACCTCTCGGTAGTTCTAGTGGCTTTGCCCTAATTGACTCTCTCGAGTCCAATCGGGTGTCACAAATGTGCAAGCAAACTAGGCCCAAGTAGGGTGTTACTATCTCTAGATTTAACCCGTTAATTGGAACTATCAATCTCTTGATTACATCCCAATTCCTTGTTGGACTGATTTTCCTAGACTCAAGTTCTCTTTCTCAAGAAGAACCCAAGTCAAAAAGCCACCAATTAGTGTTTGCAACCACTAATTTAACATGGAAAACACAAATCAGTCCAAATATCAATTACCCATACACATCTAGGCCTTAAATCACAAGACCAATCAAATACCCATACTAGGGTTGATCCACAACCCTAGATAATGGGTCTAGCTACTCATGATAATAAAAGAAAACAGAGAAATAGATGAAGAATAAGCCATAGAATTTAATTACAAACCAATATTTGAAGTTTCAATGATAAAGAACTTCTAAAATTACTCAAGATGACTTAGAGAAATCGTTCACGAGCTCCTGATAATATCAGAGTACAAAAGATGACCTAAAAATGGGAAAAGAAAATATCTATACTAGGCCGAATTTTCTGGACAAAAGTACCCCTGCGGGGGTACTGCGGACCGCACAAAATGGAGTGCGGATGCGTTGAGGCTTTTTGACTTTGAAATATTCTTCTCTGAACTTGGCCACCACGGACCACATAAAATGCACCGCGACCGTGGTGGTTTCTGTTACGGCCCCACAAAATGGAGTGCGGACCGCACTGGTTTCAAGTTTCAGAATTCCAGATCTCTTAATCTCACTAGTGCGGTCCGCATAAAATGGTTTTGCGGCCGCACTGCTTCAGCTTCCAAAGTTTCATCCCTTTGAATCTCATTAGTGCGGTCCGCACAAAATGGTTTTGCGGCCACACTGCTTAAGCTTCCAAAATCACCTCTCTGAACCTCCTCAGTGCAAACCGCACTAAATGGATTGCGGACCGCACTGTCTGTTGAACTGTGCTTGGACTTGTTCTTGGTACTTGTGCATGTTTCACTCCTTTTTGAGCTGGTTTTGACTATTTGTGACTAAACCCTGCAAACAAGTACAACATGTAAGCCTTTGGGATTATTTTGTATACAATTTTAACCAAAACTTAAGCAAGAAGGAGTGTAAAATGAAGTATAATCCCTAGTTATCAACTGGCATCTTATAAGCTCCGGGTTCCGTTGCACACAACGATGATCATTCTGATGAGGAATCTGGAGAGTCTCGTGAGGAGACAGATGAGGAGAAGATATTTGAGGAGGGTGAGGATCAGAGGGACAACAGAGGCAAACATGAGGCTATTTCTACACAGTAACTGGGTAAGGATGAGGCGGATGTGCAGACAGCTATTGCACACTCCCTTGTAGATGTGGTTGCAAGGGCTACCACGACGACCACACAACCATCATCAGGTGAGGCCAGCAGCTCCCAGGTCCAGGACCCAAATACTCAACTAGCGGAGCCTCTTACTTTGGTCTCAGACACCACTGTCTAGTTAGAGGATCCACCCACTGCCTCCATAGTGTCAGCTCCCAGCCCCGCGGCCACTTCAAAGATTCCTTCCCATCCAAGCGCCGAGTGCACCCCAGGAAGCCCCTAAATTTTGGTCTTACATTTTCAATGCATTGGGGACAGTTCATGCTCTTAGGTTGGGGGTGGGGTAGCAAGTCAAGTTTTGAAACTTCTATATAAACTCTTAGTCTTAATAGTGTAGATTTGTAGATAGTAATGAATTCCTCTTGATTTTTATTTGTCATGTTCTTTTCCAAGGGTGTTATAGTAGAACCATGGCCGTAGCATGGAACGTTTTGACTTGTTAGTTCTTTGTTCTAAATTCAAGTGTGTGATAGTTTTTGTGGAATAAATTGCATTCTTCAAATTTTGTCAATAAATAGTCAATCATTTTTGTGAAATCGAGGCTCGCCGTTTGACTTTGTGCTTAATTAAAATCTCAAATATCATGCGATGAAGCTTTGAATTGCCTTGTAATCATTCGAGGGCTGAAATTATGCTGATCCAAGCAATTCATGCGTCGTGAGGGGCGAGAATTTGTGTAAATAATGTATGTGCTAAAATTGTAATGTCTAGAACTTGCACTGTTGGTTTCTCAATGAAAGTATCAAGTTGATGAGTGGATATTGAAATAATCTTAGGCTCTCTTTGTGATTACTAATAATTTTTGGCCAAATTCACCTCCCTAGTAATTGTTACCTTTTTTTGTGAAATTACTCTCTATTTTGAAACCATCCCTCCTTGAAAATTATGAATGAGACTTTAAGCCTAAGTTGGGGTGTTGGTGTAAATTGGGAAACAATAGAAGAAGGCAGTGTGCGGAAAAGCGAAGCTTTTTGAGTTTGTGGCGTGTGAAGCAAACGGCTAAGTCTAGAGCCATCGTATCCAACAAAAAAATCTTCATGTCCCCTCAAGCCATGAAATACTCACTAAAATAAAGAGAAAAAGAAAATGGAGTGGCGAGAGAATGTGGTAAGGAAAGTAACTAGGGAGTGGTCATGAACTACAAGGAGCATTATAGTAGTTATTAGATATCAACAAGGGCATTGTGTGCTATTCGAGAAAGAATGTGTGTAGCGGTCAATGAGGGTACAGTCACTATAGTCCCAAATATTCACCCAGCCCATCCCGAAGCCGACACTACAACACCTAAAAAGTCCTTTTTGATCTACAACCAATTATTCCTGAGATAGCAATGAGTTAAAATAAGGGCAAGCATATGGACTGATACTTGTAGCACTTAGCCTTCTTTCTGAGTGCAAGAGTGTTTGATTGTATCCCATGTACATATTTGTTGAGTTAGGGATTTTCTTTAATGTGAGCACGTGTAAATTGCAAGATTTAGCTTCTTGAAGTAAGATACAAGTGCATATCTCAATATTGGTAGCACTATGTCATTGATCTTGAGGCTCAAAGCTCACAAACTGATTATTTGAACAGTTAAATGGACTTTGTCTTCAAAGAAGGGTGAATAAAGGAAGTTACATGCATGTTAGCTATCAGTCAACACCATCCATTATCATTTCATTTTTACGATCACTCGGAAGTAGATTAATATTGAGTAGGGTGACTTTTTAGTTTCTTGAGGGCAAGCAAGAGTCTAAGTTGGTGTGTTAATGTGACGTAGAAATGCGGCACTTTTTTATACTAATTGCATAGACTATAGCTCATCTTTTAAAGCCTTATAAGTCATTTCTTATGTAGTTTTGGTGTTTTGCAAGAAACTAGACTTGAAGAACCAAGAACATAAAAAAGAGGACAAAAACCCATGGAAAGGTAGAAATACGGCAAGCCTGTGACCGCAAAAGTGATGTGTGAACCGCAGACCTATCGCAGAGTGAACCAGACCACCCCAGTATCTGAGAGTCAAATCTGCAAATCATTTTGCGGTCGCACAACTCCTATACGAATCGCATAGTGATCGCACAAATGCAAAAGGGTTCCCAGTGAAGATGATGTTGCGGTACGATCTGTGGCCGCGAAACCAACTTGCGGACCGCACAACCAAAATGCGATGAAAAACTAGAAAAATCTATGATAAGATATGGGGTGAAAAGGGAGATCTGCGGACCACAAATGCTTTCTGCGATCGCATACTTTATTTGTAGGGTCATTTTTGTCACTTTTTGTCCACGATACAACAAACTTTGCGACAGTCCGCCATATTGAGCTCTGATGGTGTTTGTTATCATGTCTTGCAATTGCTGGACAAATAACGCTGCAACTGAAGTGGATTGCTTTTCCTTCTTAATGTTGAACTTTGAAAGTGATTCCTAAATAGTCGTTTTTTCCAATGTGGAGCCAGGCGAACACGGAGGAACGTGGCTAGACTCTCCAGGTGCATAGGCCTCCAATTTTGTTCATGAGTTGAGTGATTTGAAGGTCTTTGTCTTCAACAGATTTCTTCAAGACTTCTATAGTCTGTTCCATCACGGCAAACTTTTCATCAACGTTAGTTGCATTAGTCATTAAGCGTTGACTTTTTTCGAAACTGGAGAATCCACCAAATCCTCAAATTCACCAAGGTTAGAGGTTGTTTGAGAAAGTTCGTCAAATAGAAAGAATGGGATGTTTCCCCCAAAGATTGTGGTTATAGACGTCATGTGAGATCTTCTCCTCTTTTCCATCTCCAAGGAGTGGAAGTATACGGATCAATCCAAGCCACTAGCCTTGAACTTGCTTCGAGCGATTTGGGCCAACATGAATGAGCTCAACGGTTGCGGCAACTGTAGTATCTTTTCATGAAACATCACACTTGCAGAACGCCATCATAGCAGTAGATCTGTGATTTTTGAAGATTGAAACAGTTTATGATAACAAGAAAGGCTCCCAGACATAGGTTATTGTTGATTGATATTAATTGATTGCTACTTTTCTTGATGCGGAAGATGATGATTAGGAATTACATAGAGGTGGCAGAGAAGAAATGTCTTTGGTTATGGAAGTCCCTAACAGATATAGGAACTTTCTTCTTTAGTTTTACCATGGATGATTGGGAAGAAGGAAACGAAATATAGTAGTTAGAATTGAGCCTAATCTTTGTGAAAAGACAATAGCCCCTCTCTTTATTATTGTTTATTGCTAAAAACTAGGGGCATTTAAGAAATTAGAAACTGGGTACATGGCTAACATACTACTCTCATGTAGTATGTTAGAAAGACCCATATATATATAGAGAATGACAGAGATAGAGAGAAATTTAAAGAGTATACAAAATATTATAGAAAAAATATAAAATTATTGATCAAATTAAAAAGTGCTTATAAACTGAAAAATTAGAAGTTGGGGATGACTAACTTATGACTCATGGTGTATTGTAACTTATAAGTAGTTGGCTTAATAGCACTCTCATGCTTGCAAATGCCTGATAAACAAAAAAAAATACCTATAAGCCACTTTCACAAGCTTATAAATTTACTCTAACACCCATATAATTTAACATGTTGTTTACCCTAAAATTTGGATCACAATTAAACTTATATTGTAGTTTTAGAGATATGTGATTTCACCCGATACCAATTGATAAATGAGAAAGTAAATGACAGAATTTGACTGTAGAATAAACAAACCAGTAAGCAAACAGAGCTTCGACCTCGAACTAAGGTACCCTCGAGATGATAACAATATAAGGACAATTAAGATAAAATAATTTTGGTGAGCAATGATAAGCAAGAAAGAAAGAGTTGTATAGCTTTTTCTCAGTGAATAATGATGTTTACAAATGATTGGAACTTCTGTTTATATAGTAGAGGAATCCTAATTATGGTATACCTCTAATTACAGAAGGAAATTGTATAAGCAGATAATTAACCGATTCTGATTTGATCCATTCCGAGATTCACGTCACGATCCTCGACCAATCACAGATATCCTGCTCTTTCTGTTACTAAGCCATCCCCGATGCTACTCGAAATCTATCTCCCTTGGCTTCTATTGATACCGACCTCGATCTCGAAAGAGACTTCGATCTCGAACTCAATGTCCCGGCTCTTCAATGCAACATCCTAGTCTCGATTAAATATGTACCCTCTACCACCTTATTCGATTATACATACCTCGTATCTTTAGGGGATTAATCAAGCCACAACGTCGAGCGACTAAGGCATTGTTCTCGAGCATCTACAAGGACAAAGACCGAGGGTGGATGGGTCAGTTTGTTCGGGTGAGGACCTGCGATCTCATTCTGAAGGAGAAAATTCCATTTCCTGAGAAATGGAACCCGAAGCGTAAGTAACACTTTACTTGTTGGTTTCCATTAATTTTCTGCTTTACTTAACTCCTTTTTTCATCATGCAACGGTTGCTTGGGTGCCTCGAGCAGACCCTGACCTCGAGAACTGGCTTCGAAGACTGGCTTCGACAACTTCCCATGCCAAGAGTTGTTAGTGTGACTTGGAAAAAGGCCGATGGGAAGCAAAGAACAATGGTAAGTTTCTCTTTTCTCATATCTGATGCATTGACTGAACTCCGTTTTACTTACTTAGTCCTTTCTTGTACATGCCTGAACAAGGATGCAGTTTTGAGGCCTCCTAACAGTGAGGAAGAGCCTATGGCCACGGCCCCGAAGCTGGACAATAAAAGAAAGAGGTTCTCAACATCCAAGGACCCTAAACCCAAATAGAGCAGCTCGGAAACCAAAAGGGGAAGTTATCTGTCACGCCCCGAACCTAGGCCTGGACGTAACACGGCACTCGGTGCCTGACTACATATGACCAAGCGAACCAACTGGCTGGCTGAATCAACATGTAATATCATAACATATTGAATGCGAAAGATAAACTAACACATGTTGATATACTGAAAGTCTAAATGATATAAATCAAATGCGGAAACACTAATATAAGTCTGAAATATATATGTAGCAACATTGCTTAACCTTAAATGCCTGTGACTGTGTCTAACTTTTACTATAGTCTATGAAGCCTCTATTGAATCCCAAAAAACACCGACGGTCCGAAAGTACTGAAGACTGTAAGGTAATGATAATGCCCCAAAAGAACTAGGGATCACCAAATAGCTGGTACGAGAATCCGAGCACTCCGAATCGTTAACCTGTAAATCATTACCTGCATCGTGAGATGCAGTCCCCAGGCAAAAAGGGACGTCAGTACATTTGAATTGCACTGGTATGTAAAGCAACTGAAAGAAAGAACTATAAATGCTGAAACTAATACTGAGTTGATAACTGAGAATTGATAATTGATAACTGATAATTTGATAATTGAAATGATAATTGATAACTAATAACTCATAATTGAAATGATAACTGATAATTGAAACGATAACTAATAACTGAATTGAACAAAGGAAGTAAGGATATGAATACTCCCTCTTCTGAATGATGAACAACCTGTTTATCTGAATAAACGACGGCCTCATGCCCAATATATATGTGCACAAGCTACGACCTCAAGCCCAAGTATACGTATACATAACTACAGCCGCAGGCCCAAAAATGCATAAAGCATCAACTACGGCCTCAGGCCCAAATATGCATAAAGCATATAAACTACGACCTCAGGCCTAAATATGCATAAAGCATATAAACTATGACCTTATGCCAAATATGCATATAAACTACGGCCTCAGGCCCAAATATAGGTGTTCAACTTTCAGGGATTAAAAATCAGGAATTGAGAATCATACTACAATACATGATATTGAAATATTAAATCATATTGAGTTACATGATACTCGAATGCTGAATAGAACTAGACTAAGACATGTATTCATGAACTGATTATGAAAAGTGAAACTTCAATTGTTTATGACATGCTGAGTAATCTAGACTGAGACTCGTGGGAATCAAGCCTAAGTCTATATTTATTACGCATTGATTTCACAACGTTTAGAATGAAATTCATGAATAAGTTACAAAGCTAGATAATAGAAGTTCTGCAACTATTCAAGGAACTAGGCTTAACTCTATTTCTGAGGCAATTAGTAACGTGGTAAAAGAAACATAGTGTAGGGAGAATCATTAACATTCCCAAACACAGAAAGTTGCATCACATACCTTAACTTCCTGCTCTTGAGCATAATACAACATTCTCCATCCCTTTCAACTTTACTCTATAACAATACAAGTCAAAGGGATTCCAAATTAGCAACATAGTCATGTTTTGGTCACTTAGGCATTTTATCAAACACTTGGTGGCATAAAGCTTCATAGTCCTTTTTAATGGTGTTTCTACGCCCAATAACCCGTTCTCTTGCTCCTAGATAAATTCTAAAGTATCAAATGGTTATAATCAACATCATTCTCCATCACCCATAAGGAATACAACACCCTTAACCAATAATCAACAATCAACAACCCAAACCTATAACTGTTCATGCTTTTCTGTTAAACCCATCAACTTATATCTCATGAAGTCGAGTCTATAATCATTAATCCAATGCTAGAATCAATTAGAGGGTGAACACACTACCTTTTTGAAGTTCAATCCTCTTGAATTCGAATTCTAAGGTTTCTTCTCCCAACAATGATGCCCCAATCGAATATATAATGATTTAGAGGCTTTACACATGTTAATAAGGTGTTGGGGAGTTGAAATCAACTTAGAATCACCATTAGAACTTACCTTGGATGGTGGAGGGACCTTTAAGGAGTTAGATTTTTTATAGCTCCCCTTCCTAGAGCAAGTTTTTGTGTTTTGGGGGTGTGAGGGACGAAGTTGGGATTTAAAATGACCCACCAAGTGCTCCCCCATGCACCTGAAGGCCTGACCACGCAAAATGGCAGTAACACTGCCTCAAGTGCACGGCCCCACACGTGACACTCCATGCGCGCACATGGGCGCGCATATTGCGCACTTCTCTATAAAATGTACATAACTGTTTTCACAGAGATCCGTTCGGGCTCCAAAATATATCGTTGGAAAGATATTTCAAAGGCCTACAACCTTTATGCTTTTAGGTTTCCCAAATTCCTTATAAAATTTTAGTAAATCCTTCTAGAAGACGGACCTTTTGTAAACTTAGTCGATTTTGTCGAATCTTATGCACCTCACTTTCCATCATGATTTTGAAATAACTATTTTCACTCATACTCATCCCGCTAAGAATTCATATGTATAAAATATCAAATTAATACCCATTTAATATATCCACACCTAGTCCTAATTACGGGGTGTTACATTATCCCTCTAGCTTTGGAGTCGTTCCAAGGGTAGGAGAAGAAGATGATGATGATGATGAAAATGAAGGCGGTGACTCGGTGTTGGTGACCCAGAGTGAGGAAGACTGTCGAGACCGCCAAGTCTGCTAAACCGGCAGTGGTTAACGAGGTCCCGCCTCGTGCTGAAGAAGTTTCGGGTAAGGTCCCTGAATTGTCTGAGGTCGAGGCTATCTCGAATATACTAGAGGAGGCTGGTTCCGAGACCCCTAGAGTCGAACAGAGTGCCCAGAATGACTCGCTTAGGGAAGTGACAGCAGGTTACTCACCATCTCTTCCTGCCTATTCCGAAGAGGCCATAAGGGATGCACAAGCCATGAAGACTCCCGAAATAGGCGGAGTCCCCGGTGCGGAGGATCATTTTCGGTATTGCTTTAACGGGGTTGAGGATGCCTCCAATCTCAACGACATGTCCCCCCTCTTTGAAGAGGCCCAACGTCTTCTGAGCTGAGTAAGTATGAAATTCGTTGGTACAACTTTCTTTCATTTTTCCTTTTCTCTGTCTAACTTCTTGCTTTTTTCATACATGCTTTCTCTAAGTCCCAGGCCGAGTTAAGCTAGTGTCAGGTCGATCTCCAAAGCCTTTTAGAGGAGAGGAAATCTCTCAAACTCTCTGTGGGAAAAAGGACGAGGAGATCAAGGACCTACGAGCTGATTTGGCCAGAGCCCGTTAGGAGGAAGCCGAGCTGAATGAGCATGTAACGACTCTCTTGAAAATCCATGGGATCGATTCAAAGGCGGAAGCTAATGTTTCAATGTCACAGTTGCAGCAAAAGATCGAGAGGATCGAGCTATTCTGGAAGGAGGTCGATCAAGCTAAAGATGACTGCTACAAGTGGAAGGAAGGCATGGACCGCCTTGCTGCTGTGAAGGAAACTGTCCTGGCCCAGTTATAGTCGGTTGAAGCTCAGCTCTGAAGTGCGAGAGAAAAGAGCTCGACTCAGGCCAAGAGGGTTGAGGAGCTCGAAGCTAAACTTGCAAAGGCCCAAGCTAAGGTCGAAAAAGCAAAGACCGAGGCTGATAAGTCGGTGGCCATATATCTGGTTGATGCCGAGGTTGCTCAAGCACAATTGAGGGAGGCTGTTGATCGAGAGCAGTGGACTGTCGAGCTTTCCAAATGCCAATCCTGGAGGGAAAACCTCGAGGAGATCCATGCCCGAGGTTTCGACCTTTCTGAGGAGATAGCGCAGGCAAAAGTGCATGAAGCTGATGCCAGGATACTGGCTTCTTCCGATGACGATGACGAAGGCAGCAAGAGTGGGTCCGATAATAATAAGAGGCCCGAGGAAGAAGCTTCCCCCGAGGAGGGAGTCACCCCCGACCATAGTTAGGGAACTTGTAATTTTCTTTTCTTTTCTTTGTGTAGGACCCTGATCGGTCCTTTTTAAATGTATTTGTTCATATATATATAAGAATATTTCTTTTTTGAATTATGTCTCAATTTTGACTTATGATAATTTCAATTTGTTTTATGCCTTGTAAATTTTTCATGCCTTGTGAATAATATGTTTAAGACTTCGGTTCTTAGGCGATTTGGCCGAAGCCAAACTAATACAACCTTAATAGTCGAGTGAGTTTTTGCTCGAACTCGAAGTAGTAAAACCCTTAGGTTTGAGTTGAGTGAGAATGTATTCTCGAACTTAAAAATATAATGGCCCTTAGGCTCTTGAATCGGGCCGATATGTCCTCAGAAGAATGGCTTTTTCCCCTTTTCGGCTTAGAGATTTTCACATATAGGAATTTCGTTATGCCTTAGCATGAAGTTTCACCCATTGGGTTTTTTGAGGATTTTATATTTATCAAAACCCTTTATTTTTTATGACTTAGCACAAATTTGTATTTAAACAGTTCGATAGCTCTTAAGGTTTCTCAAGGGTTGATATTATAGAAGCCCTTTGATTATTTCGCTGAGGGTATCCTTTTTTTAACCAGTTTCAAAAGAATTCAAAGGCATGTTTTTATTGCGGTATTCGGACGTCACCGAGCCGCGCAAGTTTGGCTGTAGCCTTTGGGTATGCCTCTTGGACTTATTTTCCCGATAACACTTTGAACTTAGTTCCCGAGTAGGGTGGCCTTGGCCTATAAAATCCAGAGTTTTCTATTTGAGGTCTAACGGTCTGAAGTTTGATAGTTCAAACATGTTAGCTTTTTACGGCAATCCCTGAGTATGGGGTTGATCGTTCAAAGTGTAGTTGTACTTGGCCCTTGAGCCAGTTTTCACAAGAAATCATAAGTATGGAACTTGTAAACTAGAAATTTCATTAAGGCACAGGACATTTGGTAAGGAAAAGTACTTATTCAATAGTTCATACATGCGTACATGTTTTTCCATTAAGGCTCGTGTAATCTACACGGACATGGTTCATTCGACTGTTTGGCCCATTACAAAGTTTTCCTATCGAGACCCTGTTGGCATGAAGTATTTTCCTTTAAAACATAACTTTCGAGGGTGATGCCCCCCAGTATTAGAGGTTGATTGTAAAGAAACCTCAGATACTCTAAGTCCGCACGAAGAATGGTTGCCTCGTTAAAAATCTTGTCGGAAAAACCCATTTGGGATAGAAACCGGTCGAAGGGAAAAATAGTGCAATGCGTGCTTTAATATTTTGATATCTTCCTGCTTGAAGAGAACTTCGATACCTTTGCTCGAACACCTGAAAATAAGTTAGTGTAAAACATAAATGAAAAAGGAGAAAGTCATACCTTAACAATACTATCATTTGAGGAGTGAGATGTTCTAATTATTTGGTAATTGCTCACCGTTTATCGTGCCAAGCTTGTAGAATCCCTTTCTGGCGATATCGAGGACTTGATACGGTCCTTCTTAATTTGGGCCAAATTTTTGTTCGTTAAGGTCTCGAGTATTGAGGGTGACTTTTCTCAGAACTAAGTCCCTGATTCTGAAGTGGCGAAGGTTGGTCCTTCGATTATTATACCTTACGATGCGTTGTTTTTGCGCGGCCATTCGAACAAGGGCGGCCTCCCATTTTTCATCTAGTAGTTCGAGGCTCGTACTCATAGCCTCTTGATTTGACTCTTCTATTGTGTATCGAAATCTGGCGTTAGGTTCCCCAACTTCGACTGGGATCAAGGCTTCGAAGCCATATACTAAGGAGAACGATGTTGCACCCGTACTGGATTTTGACGTCACTCGATCTGCCCAAAGGACTTCAGGTAGAATTTCTCTCTATTTTTCCTTGGCGTCGTTCAACATTTTCTTCAGATTCTGAATTATGGTCTTATTTGTCGATTTGGCATGTCTGTTTCCGCTAGGATGACACGGTGTCGATAAGATCCTTTTTATTTTGTGATCTTCGAGAAACTTTGTTATTTTGCTGCCGATGAATTGTTTTCCATTATCGCATACAATCTCGGCAGGTATCCCGAATCGGCATATGATGTGATCCCCGATGAAGTCTATAACTTCTTTTTCTCTGATTTTCTCGAAGGCTTGTGATTCAACTCATTTAGAAAAATAGTCAGTCATATGAACTTAGCTTTACCAGGGGCCGATGACAGGGGGCCAACGATATCTATCCCCCCTTTCATAAATGGACATGGGGATAGGACTGGATGAAGTTGCTCTCCAGGCTGGTGGATCATTGGTGCATACCTTTGACACTTATTATATTTTCGAACGTATTCTTTAGTGTCTTTCTCCATACTGGTGCAATAGTACCCCGCTCTGATGATTTTGTGAACTAGTGATTCGGCACCGGAGTGGTTCCCGCAAGTACCCTAATGAACTTCTCGTATGACGTAATCGGTGTCCCCTGGTCCCAAGCATACTTCCACGGTCCATCAAACATCCTCCTGTATAATGTTCCATCCTTAGCCAATGTGAATCGAGCAACTTTCGTTCGTAGAGTCCTTGATTCTTTAGGGTCTGATGAGAGCTTTCCATTTTTCAAATACTCAATGTATTTATTCCTCCAATCCCAGGTTAGGCTCGTGGAGTTTATTTCGGTATGACCTTCTTCGATCACTGACTTCGAGAGTTGAACGACAGTCCCCGAGCTGATTTCGTTGTCTTCGACTGATAATCCCAAGTTTGCAAGGGCATCGGCCTCGCTATTTTGCTCTCGAGGTACATGTTGCAAATTCCATTCATTAAAATGATGTAATGTCACCTGCAATTTATCCAAATACCTTTGCATTATGTCCTCTCGAAACTCGAAGGTTCTGTTGACTTGGTTTACTACCAATAGAGAGTCGCATTTGGCTTCGATGATCTCTTCTCCCAAGCTTTTAGCTAGTTTGAGACCTGCAATCATGTCCTCGTACTCGGCCTTATTGTTATTCAACTTAGAAGTTTTGATAGAATTGCCTAATTGTGTTGCCCGTAACCGGCTTCAAAACGATGCCTAACCCGAACCCTTTTACATTCGAAGCGCCGTCTGTAAAAAGGGTCCACACCCCCGATGATGTACCCGATTTTAACAAAAGTTCCTTTTTGACCTCGAGTACGAGGGCTGGCGTGAAGTCGGCCACAAAGTCTGCTAAAATTTGGGACTTGATGGTCGTTCAGGGTTAATATTCGATATCATACCCACTGAGTTAGACGGCCCATTTGGCCAATTGGCCCGACAATCCGGGCTCATGCAAAAACTTATGCAGAGGGTAAGTGGTTACCACACATATTGGGTGACATTGAAAATACAATTTTAGCTTCCTAGAGGCGCTTATTAGAGCAAGTGCCATTTTTTCTAAGTGTGGGTACCGAGTTTCGGCCTTGCCTAAAGTTCGCTTACATAATAAACGGGAAATTGCATACCTTGCTCTTCTCGAACTAGGACACCACTTACTGCATCTTCTGAGGTTGCTAAGTATAAGTAGAGCTTTTCATCTGCTTTTGGGGTATTAAGCAATGGTGGGATCGAGAGGTACCGTTTTAAAGCCGAGGAACTTGCCCGAACCGACCCTAAAAGCACATTTCTCGAGGTTGAGCTTCATGTTGTATTTTCTCAGTATCTTGAAGGTTTCCTGCAAATGTGTCAAATGGTCCTCTGCGTGCAGGGACTTAACTAGCATATCGTCAATATATACCTCCATTGATTTTCCTATTTATTCTTCGAACATTTTATTTACTAGGCGTTGGTAGGTAGTACCAACATTTTTTAGCCCAAAAGGCATTACGTTATAACAATATGTGACATACTTAGTGATGAATGAAGTCTTTTCCTGATCTTTCAGGTTCATTTGAATTTGATTGTACCCAAAGTAGGCAGCGAGAAAACTAAGGATCTCGTGGTCGGCCGTCGCGTCGATCATACCATCGATGTTAGGTAGAGGAAAAGAGTCTTTGGGGCATGCCTTGTTTAAATCTTTATAATCTACACACATCCTAAGTTTGTTCCCCTTTTTAGGAACTACAACTACGTTTGCTAACCATTCGGGATATTTTACTTCCCGAATGGACCCTATTTTGAGAAGTTTAGTTACCTCATCCTTGATAAATTCATGTTTTACCTCGGACTGGGGTCTTCTCTTTTTTTTCACCGGCCTGAACTTTGGGTCCAGACTCAATCGATGTGTTGTTATCTCCAGTGGGATCCCTGTCATATATAAGTGGGACCAAGCAAAACAATTCATGTTATTAATAAGGAATTTAATGAGTTTCTTCCTGAGTTTGGGGGTTAACCCCGTACCCAGGTATACCTTTCGATCGGGCAGGTACTCGATTAATATAACTTGTTCTAGCTCTTCAACTGTTGATTTGGTGGCATCAGAATCTTCGAGAATAATAAAGGATCGAGGGATCCAATAGTCGTCATCTTCCTCTTTGATTCCCTGCTTTTCCGACTGAGTCGGGGCTGGTGATTGTGGTTGCTATTTGGTCTCCTGATTTTCTTTGGCCTCTGATCCCTTTGTTGTCGAAAGCGCCAATATCGGTATTACCTCGTCGACTGTGAACATTTATTTTGTAGCACGTTGCTCTCTATATACCTTTTTCACTCCGTCCAGTGATGGGAATTTCATCATTTGGTGGAGAGTCGAAGAGACAGCCGTCATATTGTGAATCCAAGGCCTCTCGAGTAGGGTATTGTACCTCATGTCGCCCTCGATTACATGGAAATTGGTTTCTTGAATAGTTCCAGCTACGTTTACAGGTAGAATGATCTCTCATTTAGCTATTTTGCTGGCTATGTTGAAACCATTTAGGACCCGAGCTGCGGGTACAATTCGATCTTTCAGGCCAAGTTGCTCCACGACCCTCGACCGTATGATATTTTCCGAGCTACCTAGATCCACCAAAACACGCTTAACTTGAATTTTATTCATAAAGATAGAAATTACCAGAGCGTCGTTGTGAGGTTGAGAAATTCCTTCTGCTTCCTCATCATTGAACAATACGGAGCCTTCTGGCACATAATATTGGGTCCGTTTTTTCCTAGTAATTGATACTTTGGTGCGTTTGAACACGGGCCCTTGTGGGATATCGACCCCGCCGACGATCATATGTATCACATGTTGTGGCTCTTATTGTTCATTTTTTCTGTTGGCGTCCCTTCTATGTAATGGTTCTTGGGTCGATCACTTAAGAACTCTCAAAGGTGACCCTCGTTAAATAGACGGGCTACCTCCTCTCTCAGTTGTTTACAATCCTCGGTTTTGTGGCCATGTGTGCCGTGATACTTGCACATCAGATTGGTATTTCTTTGGGAAGGATCAGTTTGTATGGATTTGGGCCACCTAGTATCTTTGATTCTCTCAATTGCCAATACGATACCTGATGCGTTGATGCTGAAGTTATACTCCGATAATCAGGGTGCCTCTGTGGGATCGGCGTGCTTATCAAAACTACTTTTTCTCATAAGTCCCCAAGAACTTTGTCCTTGATCACTCCTTCAATCATTTCTGGTAGAGTTGCGTCCGGGGCCGCCGTTCTTGCGATCTGCGATATATAGCTGATATCAGTCCTTGTTCGACCGAGGTTCCCTATCGATACCCTCTGATTTCTGCATGTGGACCTATTCGGATATACGAAATCGGAAGGAGTTCCCAATTGATCATCCTCGACTCTGATCTTCGATTGGTACGATTATGTACATCGGCCTAGGTCACTGCCGGATATTCGATCAAGTTTTGCTTCAGTTGACGTGATGTTATCGAACTTTGTTCATTCAACCCATGAGTGAAGGCTTGAACATCCCAATCATCTGTGACCGGTGGCAATTCCATGTGTTTCCATTATCCTTCTGTTTTACTTTGAAAAGGTCTGATTTTCTCGTCGCAACCTTTTATGGCCGCTGCATGTGCCTTTACGAAAGAATCCGCGAGCATGGCGATGAGTCAATGGAATTTGGTGGCAGATTATGATACCAAATTATTTTCCCCTTCTATAGAGTCTCTCCGAACTTCTTCAATAGAACGGATTCGATCTTATCATCTTCCAAATCGTTACCTTTGATAGCGCATGTATAGGAGGTGACATGCTCGTTGAGATCGGTGGTCCCATTGTACTTAGGGATATCTGGCATACGAAATTTCTTGGGAATAGGATTCGGAGCCGCACTTGGAGGGAACGAATTCAGTACAAACTTCTTTAAATCCATTCCTTTCAAAATTGGCGGTGCCCATGGTATCTGATCGACTCGGGAGTTGTACGTTTTGACTTTCTTGTCATTTGCCTCAATTTTCTTCTCTCCTGATTCAATTCGTTTGGTGAGATCCTTGAGCATCTTCATTATTGCGGGGTCAGTCCCCGATTCACTAGTATTCGACCTTTCTCGTACCGGCTTGGTTCTATGAGCGGCTTCCGGTTCGACCCCACTCGGAGTTCGATGTTGATTTTTGTAGTTGTGCAATAGCGGCTTGATGAGCCTTTAGCATCTCGAATATCACTTGGAGACTGACTCCTTCATCTCCTCTTTCATGTGTACCTTGACCACTAGATCAGCCTTCTCTGCGTACAGTCCCTTCGGGGTTTGTACCCAGATTCGCATACAGAGCGATATGTGAACTAATGTCGACTGGGTTGGCAATCGGTGCTCCCTCGAGATCAGCTTGTGGCATCTCGACCCTGGAGCAATTACATTGTCATTTTTCCCGTGGAATCCGAGGCCATTGTCACCATGTGTGGGTGCTGTTTGTGATTTTGACATATTTTTAACCTGAAAAAAAAATACTTGACAAGAACAAGCGTAAAGTTGTGTGTGTTATCGGAATAAGTATTGAATAATCATTACTATCCTTAGACCCACGATAGGCGCCAAACTGTTTACCCTAAAATTTATATAACAATTAGACTTATATTGTAGTTTTAAGGATATGTGATTTCACCCGATACCAATTGATAGATGAGAAAGTAAATGACAGAATTGAACTGTAGAATAAACAAACCAGTATGCAAATAAAGCTTTGACCTCGGACTAAGGTACCTTCGAGATGATAACAATATAAGGGCAATTAGATAAAATAATTCTGGTGAGCAGTGATAAGCTAGAAAGAAAGAGTTGTATAGTTTTTTTCTCAGTGAATAATGATGTTTACAAATGATTGGAACTCCTCTTTATATAGTAGATGAATCCTAATTATGGTATACCTATAATTACAGAAGAAAATCGTATAAACAACTAATTAACCGTTTCTGATTCGATTCGTTCCGAGATTCAAGCCACGATCCTCGACCAATCATGTATATCCCGCTCTTTCTGTTACTAAGTCATCCTCGATGCTACTCGAAATCTATCTCCCCTGGCTTCGATTGATACCGACCTCAATCTCGAAAAGGACTTTGATCTCGAATTCAATGTCCCGGCTCTTCAATGCAACATCCTAATCTCGATTAAATAGTGAACTCGGATGGCCCCGATATCTACCGTATACACGTGTTTCTTTTGTCCCAACATCAAAGTATTCTTGGTAATAACACGTTAAACAATATTCAGATATAAATTCAGAGTCTTGTCGTTGCCTATATCCTTGTATTTAAAAGAATTCGAAATTGATTTAAAAATTATTCGAATTTATGTGGAAGACGTGTCTGAATTGTGGATAACATGTATACAAGGACAAAGCACAATCAATGAGAGCAATGGACTACAACGTAGCGTTACGTGAAACCAATAAATATAATCGTATTCTTTAAGAGGTACCAAGATTATATTGGTGTTAGACATTTTCCTTCATATAAAATTGAACTCTTCAATATTATATAAAATAAATACTCTCACGGGAAAATTTAGAGAAACAACCTGACATCGCAACTATGACCATCTAGGAGACCATGATCCAAGAAGGGAAAAAAGGAGTTCTTTCAACTAACTAGGAGATTTGGTTGAGATGTTTCTTCAATAAATTTGATATAAAATAAGAAAAATATCATTTATGTCCATTTATAAGTAGCTTATTATAAAAATTGATTAATATATAAAATATAATTAATATAAACCAACTAGTCTTTGGAGTGGCTGTTATTATAATAGCTTAGCACAACTTAAGGAGCTCGAATCTCAGTTTTGGGATGACTTGGTGGAGTTTTGAGGTGGTTTGAATTTAAGTAGAAGATGAACATGAAAAAATGATAGGTGTATCACACTTTGAATCACTTGTGTATCATATATGTATCAAATGTGTATCACATGTATATTCATGTATACTTACGTGTGAGATACATGTGTGATACATGTTTGATACATGTATCGCAGAAGAACTTTTTTAACTCGATTTTAACTGCGAAGTTTGATACCGAATCAGTCCAAATCACCTCAATTTTTGTATATTGGCTCATATATATGTTTTTAATGAATCTCAACCATACCCATTGAAAAAGCCCTTTTTTGCTTAAACTTTTGGAATCTTATATATATATATATATATATATATATATATATATATATATATAGTATTTCATCACCTTATTTGTTACCTCATCCATGAACTTTCCTTTCCGTTTTGCATCTAATATTGCTAATCACGCTTAAAAAATAGAAAGAGATCTTTGTGTGTGATTCTTGGAGAGAAAAAACCTTATTTCTTTGAGTTTTTAATCTTTAAATGTGTTTGGCTAATTTTGGTAAGTCTATGATTAATGGCTAGAGGTTGGTAAGTTAGGACTTTTTTGGGACATTCCTGAAAGATTCCGTATAAAATATGGCTGGATGCAGAGATGAGCTAGAAGCACGATCATGGGTTCAGCCGAACCCAATAGTTACTCCTCAAACAATATATTTGGATTAAGAAATCCACAAGTTATGTACAACTATTAAATTTAGAACTCAATTATTAGTATGTAAATTCATTCTAAAATTCAGAACCTATAAAGCTAAAACCGTAGCTCCGCCTATGGACTTGGGTCGTGTGTTCTTTGAGAATTTCATATGGAATTAACATATGAAGAGTGAATTATAATTGTGGTGTTCTCTAAATTGATTCACTCTCTCTTAAGCTAGCTTTTGGCTATAGATTTCTAAATTAGTTTTGAAAAATTTGATTTTGGTGAAATTTTGTTTCAAGATGGAAATGTGTTTGTATATCAGTTTCCAGAACATATTTCCCAAATTTATTTTGGAAAAACATGAAACATGGCTGATACCCACAAGTTTTAAAAACTATCACAAATAACCAACACTACCATTATTAATAACATTCATCATATTATCGCAAACCATAGTCTTGAAACATAAATAAATTTGGTATATAATGAACTACATGATACACTATCAGATAACCGAGAAGACGAAGCAATATTGTTACAAAATAATAAATGGTGGGCTCTTTTATAATATACAAAAGTTTGGGGCGATTTTAAAAAAATCTAATAGTGATATTTTGGCCCAAAATCAGCTATTGGATTTGTGATTTGGGAATTAAGATTTTGCCAAAATATAAGTAAAATCTATGGCTTAACATATATTTTCCATATAAAACTCAAATTTATTTTAACAAAATTTATGGCCAAACGGATCTTAAATTTCACAATCAAGTACCTTCACATGAACGATAGAATATTACATTTTATTTTATTTTGGGGTATCTGACTTTTAGAAATCTAGATCAATCAACCAAACTGATTATTGAAAATAAAAAGGTGTCTAACAAATTAGAACGGTAGAAGTGGGAGTATAATTTCGTCTCATTTGCTTACTGCGCGGTAAAAATAGCACGAACTAGTCAGTTTTCAGATTGGTAATTGAAGAATAGTCAACGTTCGCAAAGTTATTGAAAATAGTCACTATTTTGTTGCAATACGGACCGGTCCAACATAATATACTAGAGATTTGTGCACCTGTGTATGAACTTCCAGCATATTATATTAAAACTCCAACACGCGAAAAATTTCAGCATAATATACTTGAGGTTGGAGGTATGAAATTCCAGCATAATATGCTGGACCGATATATTTTACTGAACTCCAATATATTATGCTGGAATATTTTCCTGATTTTGAACAATATTTTTGTTCAAATTTATCTTTACATGAAAAATAATTAAATTTCGATTACTTTAAAATTTTGGCTATTTTTTAATTACCACTTATAAATTTGGCTATTTTTTAATTTCTTTCCTATTGCATGTGCACAAAATAAAGTACTTGAGTTGAGTAGGTGGGAGGTAATAAATATATGACTATAAAATAAATAATTAAAGTGTGCACAATTAGCCTTTCAAAAACCACCATTATTCTTTACTTGTCTATCAAGAAAATGTCAAAAAATGACTTTAAAAAGAAAGTCATTCTTCTAATTTTGACTCTAAAACTCTTTTTTTGGTCCTTTTTTCCTACTTAAATAAACCAAAGTTACCAAATCCTTTACTCTTTCCCCTCCAAAAATTTACAAAGAAAAAAAACCCAAAAAAAAAATGTTTGGTGGAGGAGACAATGAAAACCTCGGACCATTTACCCAGCGTCTGATGTTTCCTAATCTCCCCCTCCACCTCCTTCCCGGCGCTTCAATCTCCACCGCTACCGCCGCCGTCGCCGGAGACGATGAGTTTCCTAAGCGGGACGAGCGTGTTCCGCCGTGGAGTAATCAGGAGACTAGGGATTTCATAGGTATTAGGGGTGAGCTTGAAAATGAATTTTCTTTAGCTAAGCGAAGTAATTGGAAGAATCTATGGGAGATTGTAGCTGCTAAGATGAAGGAGAGAGGGTATAGGAGAAGTGCAGAACAGTGTAAATCCAAGTGGAAGAATTTGGTCAATCGTTACAAGGTAATGCATATATACTCCTTTCGCTCCAATTTATGTGACATAATTTGTAACTTGAATAGGTGCAGAGTTTAAGAAAGAAATGAAAGATTTTGAAACTCGTAGTTTTAAAAACATACATTTGTGTAACTATAAAAATAGGATTTTGTAAAGTTAATTGTTTCCAAAAATAGAAATGTGGTATTTTTTTTCTAACCGACTAATAAAGAAATAGTGTTACATAAACTGAAATGTGAAGAATACATGTTTTATGACTATGATAGTTCTTGGCATCATTTTATCTGTCCCGAAAAGAAATGACGGGTGAATTTAGACGTTTTCTTAACAAATTTTTACGTAACTAGGTAAAATTACTGTAAAGTAAAAAGTTTGTAGTTAGAAGAATCTAAAGAATGTTTAAAATGGTCCTAACTTAAGAGAAATGTTTCACTCCCAATTAGTAATAATACCAGAAAGCGTTCAATTGGTTTAGTGATGGATGGAGTTGAAATGAAAGACCATGAGAGACTAGAGTTTTAATCCCGCGAGAAATCTAGATGATCTTTCCATTTGCCTTAGATTGGGTGGCAGATTTATCCAGTACGTTTACGAATAGGAGGATGCAGGTACCCCGTGGAATAGTTGACTTGCACATAAGCTGGACTGACCACTACTATTATAATAAAAAAGAAGGTAGTATTGGTGTAAACAAATTAGGATAGAGGGAGTATCTAATATGTGCAAATGCAGTAAAAAATTCTTGTTTTGTTCGTTCTTTTTGATTGGCTGATACTGATAATATGGTCCTTTAGAAGTAAAATGATCTGAATTATCGGACAGTTAGAATGAATTGAGAATATAGTTAATAGTGTGATATTTTCTGCTTGGGTTCATGTATGTGTATTCTAGCAACTATGAAAACTGTATTGAAAAAATAACAAAATTTTAGAGTAATATCTGCAGTTCTCACATTTTTACTGCCAGTTATCTGCTTTGGATTTTGGTGGCTTGAACTTGTATTTGAGAAGTGAGAAATTGAAGTAGGAGGAGAACCATGGGGTTTCAGGTTCAAATGTAAGTTGAGGCAAAAAATACTAGGTTATTTCTTCGTATATGCCGAAGCCTTGGTGGACAAAGCTACCCCGTACCTATGCTGGTGGGAGGTAGCAGGTACGTGATGGAATAGTCAAGGTGAACACAAGTGGCCCGGATAGCAACAATTTTATTGTAAAAAAAAGTGAGATATTGAAACTGAAGTTACTAATGCTAAGTAAATTATTACTTCCCCTCACCCATTTTCTATGCATATAGGTTCACAGATTATATCTCCCCATTTTCATCTGGGAGATATAATTTGATTGTTAGAAACAATTCATTCTTGGTGGTGTTTGGTTTTGGGCTACGTTGCACGCTGCCGCACCTGTGTCAAATCCTCAAAAAATACACTACTTTTGGAGGATCCGACACGAACCTGGCAACAATTTCGGAGAGTCCGAGCAACATAGGTTTTGGGTCGATTGTTTGAACGGTTTCTGGTTTTTACTAGATCAGAATTGGAATTTGTGGACCAGTATTTGTTACTGACTAAGTTGCTCGGACACGGGTGCATGTGTCCGACACGGGTGCGGATCTAGATGTCGGATCTTTCAAGATGTAAATTCTAAGATTCGGGAATACGGATCCTAGTACGGATACGGGTGCGGGGATCCGACTAAAAATAATTAAAAAACATAAAAATCTCTCTAATTTATAAGAAATTTTGTGGAATACTTACGTATAGCTTGTAAAGTGTTGATTTCCTTTTTATTCTCAAGTTGCAGATAAATAAAAGATTGATTACCTAGATAAGATATGCTATTTTCTTCAAATTTACCCTAGTTTTAGTTTTGATTTATGTAATCAAATTGTATCTCGTGTTGAATTTTTCTGTCTGTCGTGGTCAAAGTACCCAAAATTGTTTGACCAGATCCGGTACGGATCCCATACCCACACCCATGCTAGTGTCGTGTCGACACGGGTGCGGCACCTAAACTGCCATGTCGGAGCAACTTAGGTTACAGATGTCACGTGTGAATATTGTTTTTGAAGGCTTCCCTTTGCAGGATATAACGGATTGAGAGATGTTTTAACAAACAAAAATGCCTATCATATGTGCACATTCTGATGAAAATTTGCTTAGATGTCATTTGGAGTAGCTACCATGGAAGGATAAGTGAGTGTCGGTGATGTATTCTTGTAATTGACTTTGTAATATGCAATAAGATCCGAAATCGTGTGTCAAGACTGCTTTTTTGGAGAGAAGAGAAGGGGTGTTGGACTTTTGCTGAAAAAGAGGAGTTATTCAGTGAAGCACTTTTTCTAAAGGAAAATCTCATTTGTTTCTTAGCTGGTAGTCAAACTTGGCACTACTGCTAAGTAAAGAAAGAAAGTATCAGGACAGAGTAAACTTCATGGTTCATTTTGATGTACAATCAAATAGGAGACACTTGCTCTAGACGGTGTTTGAGTAAAGCTTATAATCAAATAGGAGACACTTGCTCTACTCAAAGTAGCTTATAAGTACTTTTAACTTATATGCGTGTTTGGTAAGTGCAAGTGCTTATAAGTCAAAATCAGTCATAAGTTGGTCACCCCCAACTTATAACTTCTCGGCTTATAAGCATTTACTTTGACCAAGTATTTTACTATTTTAGCCCTAATATTTTTGTTGTAATTCTCAAAGTACTCTTCCCCAAACAGGACGCCCAAAATTCCTCTTAGTTCTATATTCGCCGTTTGTTCTTTTCCTTGTATTGATACTTTCTAATTTGTAATTTTTGTAAATAATTTTTAGGACTTATTAGTCATTTAATAGAAAAATTGCTTATCAACATTTTTTTAACCAAACACATGAACTGCTATCGAGTTCATCACTTCTACTCCTTTTATTCAATCCTTCATTGCCCTATAGTAGAGGATACTCACTGGTATGATCCTCCTTCAAAGAAGACATCCAATAGTCCCACAGAAGGCTTTACTCCTTCATACTTGACTTTCATTTTCTTCGGTTCAACTGACTTGCCAAAAATGTTTCTATATATTTTTTGGTAACTTGGAGGAAACAACTTGAGAAATAGTAAGAGTGATTTGTTTCTAGGAGTTGCAAAATGTTATCGCTGAGTACAAGTGTAGGGGAATATTATTCTGCTGCTTATTCAAAAAAAAGGAAAAGAACTTTTCATTCTTCCTCTTAAGAAAAGGAGAGAAAAGGACAGGCTGGGAAAGGGGTGTAGCTGATATCGACACAGAAGGCATAGCTAATGCTCTTGGTTAGTCCTCAACTTGACTAGTTCATGCTTACGAGAAGCTCCAACAACAACAACATATCCAATGTGATCCTACAAGTGAGGTTCAGGGAGGGTGGGGTGTACGCAGCCCTTACCTTGTGTGAGTTTACTAGAAGCTCATTCTTTCAAAAAAGGGAAATGCATGAGGAGAACTTTGATGTAGTTGTTTGCTGTTATAATTAGGGATGGCAATTGGGGCGGGGCAGGGCAGGGTGGGGCAGGGCAATCTTTGACCCACTAAGATTTTGACCCGCCCTGCCCTGCCCCGTTTAGCCTTGTTCCAAAATTTTGCCCTGCCCTGCCCTACCCTATTAAGCCCTGCCCCGTTTAGATTGATTTTCATTTTTTTTAATTTTTTTTTCATTTCCTAGTAAATACTTTGTCTTACCCATTTCCAGAAAAGTTTACTATCCTTTAAAGGTATTTTCTCAAATTTGCGCCTGTGACATCCTCTAGCTACTTCAATGTCAATTTATGAGAGAAAAGAAGACATGGACAAAAAAGTAAGCAAGGGGCTGACCTACAACCAACCTGCCCCATTAAATTTTTTCAAAAATGTAGTTTTGCCCTGCCCCGCCCCGCCCCATTTACATATTTCCCTGTCCTGCCCCGTTTAATGTTTGCCCTGCCCCGCCCCGCCCTGCCCTGCCCCAATTGCCATCCCTAGTTATAATATCTTTACCCTGCCCGGGGAGATGATTGTGTCTTGGCTGAATTTGCAGAGCAAGTTAACAGATTTCTTTTTCCACATGTCAACATATAAGTTGGTGAAATATTATTAAAAAGATAAGCAGGTCAATACCTCTTAACGTCTAGAATAATCACGATATTACAAGGTTTTTTTTTTTTTTTTTTTTACAAGCGGTTTATTCATATATGAAAAACAGTATCTGTTACATGGCCTTCTTTATATTGTCTCTTTTCGTCTTCTTGAGCTGAGGTCTTTCGGAAACAGCCTCTCTACTCCCTCGGGTAGGGGTAAGGTCTGCGTACACATTACCCTCCCCAGATCCCACTAATGGGATTTTACTAGGTCGTTGTTATTACATGGCCTTCTTATGATATTTTAGCCATTATTTGGCCAGGCTGCTAAACATATTTCTGTTGGAAAATGTATTGAATCATGTTATGTTGACATTGGGGCTGTGATCCAATTTGGATATATTCTGTCCATTTGGATCTACAGTACAATCCATAAGAGGCTAAAGGAAGAGGAGAGCCAGGATATTTTGGTAAAAGAAAAAGTGAGCGAGAATAAAAACTTGAATCTTGGAGGCCTCTTCTTGCTGCTGTATCATTTGTTTGCTGTTGTCTTCTAAGAGCCCCCGTTTGGATTGACTTAAAAAGGTGGTTTTTCAGCAGAAATAGCTTTTAAGCCAAAAAGCAATAAGTTGCGCAACCGCAACTTATTGCTTTTGGCTTGTTTTAAGCCGTTTTAAACTTATTTTAAGCACTTTTTAACTTTGCTAAATACTGAAAAAAGCTAAAAAGAACTTAAAAGTTGATTTGATCAGCTTAAAAACCAATTCAAACACCCTCTAAGTCAGGTTATCGCTAAGGTCCAGTATCATCATATTCTGTTTTCTCTACAAGATAACCTTAGGCCAATCCATGCTCCAGTCTGTGAACCCTGTGGCTAGTCTCTGCACATGGCAGCTTTTTCATTTAACAAATTATGAGTGAGTTGGCTCATTCATTAATGCATCTACATGGAAGAAGGATCACTTAGCAGTTAGCATGTTTATATCACATTAGTCCTTAAAGAATACATTAATGAACTTACAAACCTCTCATTTAACACAGATCATGCTTAGATACGCAAAAGAAGAGAAGGTTTCCTTCTTATGTCTTGGATTTGCTCCGGAGAAACTGCATTTTCCTTTAGATTTTGTTTTAATGGAAGCTTTAAACCTTTACAGGGCAAGGAATCATCTGATCCAGATAATGGCGGGCAATTTCAATTTTTTGATGAGCTGCATGCACTTTTTACAACAAGTACAAATAACGTACATCAACTACAACTTGAATCTGAGGCTGGTTCCCAACAAGCAAAAAAGAGGCCTCGGAGAACAATTAGAGATCAATCTTCAGAGGATGTCTCAGAAGATGAAGAAGGTTATGAGAGTGATGAAGTGAAGTTAGCAAAAAGCAACGTTGCTCCCAAAAAGAAAATTGAAAAAGAAAAGCGGACAAGAACAAAAAATGCAGAGAAACCTTCAAGACAACCCAGCTTAGGAAGTACTAACAACAGTGGGAGAACTCTTGAAAATATTCAAGAAATGCTTAAAGATTTCTTTCAGCAGCAACTGAGGATCGAGATGCAATGGAGAGAGACAACGGAGAAGCGTGCTCGTGAAAGAGAGGTATTTGAGCAGGAATGGCGATCGTCAATGGAGAAGCTCGAAAGGGATAGGATGATGATTGAACAGGCTTGGAGGGAGAGAGAGGAGCAAAGAAGAATGAGAGAGGAGAACCGAGCTGAAAAGAGGGATGCACTGTTGACGACGCTTTTGAACAAGCTCATAGGTGAAAATCATCTTTGAGATGATTCATTTGGCTCATGTTATATATTAGATACAATGAGGAATTTTCTGTTTGCTGGTTTATAGCAGAAGAAGTAGGTTACAAAATATTTGAAGAATTAAGAGTTTGGCTTATATATAAGTAGGAATTACCAACACGGAGAAATTCGCAATTCTCAGATAGATATGAAGGTTTCATGATACATGTTCATGCTTGCTTTCTTGTAAATATTTACAGAAGTTAATTAATTAATTAAGCTAAATCAGATGTGGATAAAAGGGTTGGCTTTGAGCTTTGGAGAAGAATGAATTGTTTGTGATTTGATAAAAAATCAGATGGTGTACTGTAAATCACTCATAGTATTGGAATGTAAGCATTTTACAATGCTGTGTTCAAGATTTCAAATGGAGTAGAATTATATGTTATTGTTGTTAATTATGCATTGAAAGCTCCCCAGACCTCCTTGGGGTAGAGGTAAGGTCTGCGTACACACTAGCCTCTCAAACCCTACCGGGATTTAACTGGGTCGTCGTTGTCGTTGTTAATTATGTATCAAAAGCTGCACTTTCCTGTCCCAATATGATTGTCCTGATTTACATTGATAAGTAAAGCTATGACTGAGAAAACTTGATTAAAAAAAACCAATTGAATTCAATGGCTAATTAAAAACAAAAAAATAAATAATAACGACTGCAAGAAGAGATAGCTGTGTGCTTTTAAATTAACAATGATTGTAAAATCTTCATATGCTTGCCTCAAACTAAGCATATCAATGTTTTAGATTTGTTGAAAAGTGACTCAAGTGTAACCCCAAAGAGAGAATGCTCATACTGCTATTTGGGTTAGTTTACTTGGACTGTGTTCATATCAATACCATATGCGAGGGATTAATTACCTGAATGATCACTCAATTTTCATTATATTACATTAAACTCACTGAATTAAAAGTCATTTAACTTCGCAAGCAGCTAAAATTACTGCATCAATCACAAAAGATGCTGATAAAGATTCAATTTCAAGTTTGTAGGCAGAGTTACTCGATACATGATGACATATCGACGTGCACACAAACTAGTCGAGACACCACCAAAATTAAGATTTTTTTTATACTAAAGTAACATGAACAAGGACTTGTTATCCCAACCCAGAATCCAAATTGAATCACAAATAAAACAAGAGAAGTTTATGTAGTGGTTTACACCCTTTCTAACTCCATGATGTGTTTATCCAGTTGGTCCTTCAACTCTTCCCTCCATCCTTGGATCAGTCTCTCCTGCTTAGCTATGAGTTCAGTCTTCGTTTTCAACTCTTCTTCCATCTTTTCTATCTCCTGTACGTATTAGAATCCATA
Source organism: Nicotiana undulata (assembly GCA_005239495.1). Lineage (NCBI taxonomy): Eukaryota > Viridiplantae > Streptophyta > Magnoliopsida > Solanales > Solanaceae > Nicotiana > Nicotiana undulata. The sequence continues at coordinate 188,015 of ML243749.1, forward strand.
ATAATCCATTAGCGACCATAGGAAGGAGAGAATACATCCTTTGTACCATTATATGAAACGAAGTGTGACCTGCGAATTACCTTTCTAAGCATCTCGGGTCTTGTAGGCAGATCTTCGCGTTGCAACCCAATCAAGTGAAGTTGAAGTTTCTTGGCAGCTTCCATAAAATCTCTAGCATGTCTCTCTACATCGACTAAGGAACGAAAAAATTTCAATCTCGATCAGCCAAAAGAGAAAAAAACAAAATAAATGAATTCCTCCATTCTAGAATGTTCTGAAAAAGAACATTAGATGCAGTTAATGTTTCCAATAACATCGTAAGGAAAATGCAACGACAAGAAGATTTAGCTGTGATGAAGTTAGTAGTAGTTGGGTACATATAATTTTGCTTCAGCAATGTCGAGAAGCCTGGATAAATTTTCCATGTTACCATGGTTCAAATCTCAACGAAAGCAAAAAATATTAGGCGATTTCTTCCTATTGGTCTAAACCTTAGTGGACATAGTTAGTCCGTCGTGGGTGGAAAGTAATAACTACTCAGTGAACTAGCCGAGGTACACTAGAGCTGGCTCGGTACTTGTAAAAATATAGTTTACTTGGATTCGTATTTCAGTAATGGAACTTTAGTGGTCTACGAATTAACAATGCAGCAAAACCTCAGGTGTCAAAAGCAAATGCTACATAGATTGAGCTCATCAAATCTATGAACATAAATTAAGGACGAGATAGAGTTTCAAAAATAACACTGATTGAACAGATTTTGAAGCAAAACAGATGTTAGTATATATAAGATGTAAGTGACAATTGTTGAAGACATAATTAAGTAAATAAAAGTGTACGCTCTCTAATAGTGTAAGCTTTTAGACGAGATGGTCACACACTTCAACATTGTATTAGAGCAGTCAAAGGTCCTAGGTTCGAGTCTTACCGCCACCCAATATCAAAAAGAATTTTCACGTGCTTGGCTCATCAAAAAGGATCAAGCCCGCACGTGAGGGCGTGTTGAAGACATAATTAAGTAAATAAAAGTATGCGCTCTCTAACAGCTTAAGCTTTTAGATGAGATGGTCACACACTTAAACAACAATAATCCATTTTATTGCTTTTTTCTGATTTATCACCAAGCTTATCTTTCAAAAGACTCATCTCACAATGCTAGAGACACAGGATTTGCACTAATTCAAGAAAATTGGTAAGGATTGCTCAAGCAGCTATAGGCCTGAAATTACTCACTCTGATGATATGGATGGGCTGAACGGTCTATTGCCTGGAGTTCTCGTGCAGGCAAACAGGGTAGTAAGGCAGCCTCTAATGCCACCACACAGGCGATCATATCATCCCTTGAAGCAAAAGAGTTCATCTGTGGTTCAGTATTTTGCTGTTGATCAACAGGATGTCTGTCAGCCATGTACCTCAAAGCAAATGCAGAATTGCAACCCTCACTTCAAAGACCAGTTGGAGATGCTTTAGCCCTTAAGAACAAAAAATAACTGGATTACCATACCGACCTAAAAAGATTCGAAGAACGCCTCTATTCTGCTCAAATATTAAGAAAAAGTAATTCTCATTGTGCCTATGATTTACGTCTGGCGGCGTGTTAGCTAGCACGTATCATCTTACGAGAAAAGATAGTAGCGTGGAGCAACAAGAAAGGTATGTAAAAAGTCCTTGCGTCCAAAAGTTTTCGCAACTTAATTATATATGACGGAATCAGTAAAGATTTGACCTTTTACAACTCTACTCACTGGAGGCCCTTCGAGCAAAGAAAAGATGCGGAAAGACGAGATTGATATTTACTATCCTGTCTTCTTGCTTAACGTCATGTGTTGTTGCAGCAAACAAAATTAAACTCTATCATCAAAGGATGACTTCCCTAATTAAACAGTAACAAGGAACTATATGCCCAAAACTTAGAAACAGGTCAGGTGGTATAGGCGCTTACGGCTGAATTAATTAGCTTAACCTCAGAGACTTGTTTGCTTCACTTATCATCAATGAGGGTATTTTGCTTTCACCAAGCCTATCAGAACTTCATGGTAAATGGATCTTCCATCAACCGAATAAAGAGGCTAATGAACTAAGTTACTGCGGACTAGACTGAAACTGATTTAGATCTCTTTAAGTTCATATACTTACTAAAGATAAGGCCAATGTAACCTTTCAAGATAAACAGCCAGCAAATTTAGCACACACAAAGTCACAAAGTATTATTTGATTTCATGATTGAAATGTTGTCTTCCGAAATTGTACAAAGAAGAGGAGACTACCATTCCACATACAAGCTCTTTGCTGGATATAAATAGCAAATTAACAACTAGAAATTCAAACATATAAAAATCAATGTAACTTGGAAATTAAACTAGGTGAAACATACAGAAAAAGCATAGGCAATTTATCAGAGACGTTTCTCGACCATATCAAGTGCACATTATAGGACATTCATAACGTATTTCTCTTGGTAGAAATTCACTATAACATAAAACACATACACATGAACAGTTGGAGTTCGTAGAGAGGCTTAAAGGGCTTACCCCATGTAAGAAGGTCCCAGACTAGTGCAGGGTAGGTGAAGAGAGAGAGAGAGTGTGTATTATCATAAACAGTTATTTCCTTGTATTTTGACAAAGAGGCTAATGGAGTTCCTTGCATTATCACAAAGAGGCTGTTGGAGTTGGTAAAAATGTAAATTGTTTTATACCAATCTGACTTAGTCGGTACCTTTCGTCCAATGAGGAAATGGGCCAAATAAACAGACTCAAACCTATGTAGCTATAAGAACAAGTTGTTCAAGACAATGGAATCACCTGCTAGTAGTAATGAAAACGACGATATTGCACAAGACAACCATTAAACATACAAGTTCTTATCCGGATATAAAGAGCAAGTTGACAACTGGATATTCGAGGAAAAAACCAAAGGGAACTAGGAATAAGAAGGTGAGAAAAAAAGAAAAGGACCAATGCAGGAAAATATTTGAAGAGTGTCTTGAACTACGAGGATTCATACCGCCAACCCCAAAAAGCGGGAATTGAGGCATAATAGTTTTTGTTGTGTCTCGAACTATCAGGTGCATACAGGACATCCATTTTATGATTCTTCTGAGTATAAATACAATTAAAATCGAATATGCACATGAACAGTAGGAGTTCGTGAAAACAAAAATTGTTTTTATCAAAGTCCAAATGTATATTAAATAAACTAGCAAATATCCAATACAAACATAGGTTTCCTACACCAACTTTCAATTATTCAATAGAACATAAAACACATGCACATGAACAGTGGGAGTTTGCAGTGCACCCGCTAGGTTTGGGTAGGTGGAAAATGGCTGAATGATTGTATTATCGTAAACAACTTTTTCCTTGCATTTTGACAAAGAAGCTAATGGAGTTCCATGCATTTTAGCGAGGAGGCTGTTGAAGTTTGTAAAAACGTAAATTGTTTTATACCAATCTGATTTATTTGGTACCTTTCCTCCAATGAGGAAATGGGACAAAATCAACATACTCAAACCTATGTAGCTATAAGAACAAGTTGTTTAAGACGATGGAATCACCTGCTAGTACTAACGAAAACAAAGATATTAACATTGCAGACACAACCATTTACCACACAACTTTTCATCTGGATATAAAGAGCAATTTGACAACTAGATATTTGAGAGACAACCAAAGGAAACTAGGAAATAATTTACAAACAAGTTAATGCAGCAATTTATCTGAAGCTATATTGTTCGGACTCTTCAAAAATGCTAACGGGTGAGTATCGGATCCTCCAAAAGTAGCGCATTTTTTAAGGATCCGACACGAGCTACATTTTTGGAGAGTCCGAGCAACGTAGATCTGAAGCGTGTATCGAACTATCAACTATGAGGATCATATAGCCAACTAAAACAATCTGGAATTGAGGAGGCGTAGTAGTTGTTGTTGTAACTCTGAATTATCAGCCGACAGTGCATATCCTTGGACATTCGTTTACATACTCCTTTTGGTATAAACAAATGCTCGTGAACAGTCATGGGCAACGCCGGGGGCGGAAGGAGGTTCATTCAAACTCCCTTTGCCGAAAACATACATTATATATACTCGGCCAAAATTATTTTTTATGCATATATAATAGATGTTGAATCGTCTTGACTTCTTCGTATGTTTACTTCTTTATATTTTGAAACCCCATGTCACACATCCTTTTTTCCCGAATGATGGGATAAGGGAGTTTTTCCAATTTAAGTGACATTATTCGAAATGGGACTATTTATTAGATTTCAGAGTCGCCACCACTTGGAATAATTTATGGTGTTCCAAGTCACCGGTTTATTTCAAATCCCAAATCGAGGAAGTTTGACTCTATTTAAAGTCAGTGAAATCAGAAGACCGTGTAAGGAATTCTGTTAACCCGGGAGAAGGTTGTAGGCATTCCCGGATTCCGTGGTGTTAGCACGGTCACTTTACAATCCACACTTGGCTTATTAATTAATTAATTACGTATTTTCGAAACAACGTGCATTTTACCTTAACCGCTTTTAATTACTCGATTATTCGTGATTATGGAATTATCTCAAAACGAGTCACACGTACGTGTACTCTTTTTGTTTGACGCGTCAAGAATCATGTCACGCGTACGTATACACAATTCACAACACTTAACTATTTAAGAAAAGATCGGCCAAAGTCGTGTGAACGCGTACCTTGATTTATTTTGAGAATCGTAATTATGTCACGCGAACGTGTACACAATCACAATAGTAAATTAAAATGAGCACCCAAAAAGCATTTCTACGAATATTCATTTTTTTTTTTGAAATCGTAATCGTGTCACGCGAACGTATACACAATTAATAATACTTATTGTTATTAAGACTGTTTTGCCAGCGTAGCGCGAACACATTTTTACAAATATTCAATAGTTAACTATTTTCCGAAGTTTAAGATCATATGAAAGTCCGAAGCTATGGAATGATTAATTGTGGAGCAACAATGATACAGTCTAGTTTATAAGCAAAACGAAGAATTTTAGAGTGACTGCAACGAAATTGCACCTCAAAATATACCTAACACTAGAGGGACTACATTTTAGTTCTTAAAGCCCAATCCCCATTATCCAATGTTAAAGGCTCACTCATCATTCTTTTAATTAGGCCCAAATTCTATTTTTATCCCCAATTAGCAAATACGGCTCATTTTTCCCTTTTAACAGACTTCAAATGCTCTGTCTCAAACAAAATGAAACAACTCCATCGCCTTCCTACCGCTACATATGATCTTAAATCCACAAAACTAAAACACACACACGCAAGAATATCTAACTAATTAACAATGGAAATTAAACCAACAACAAATCCTCGAAAACAATTAGGCACAGAGTATTACAATAAAATTCATACCTAACAATCCCAACAAGGAATATGCAATTTAAAGAAATATGACTGGATCATGGCAATAAGCATCACTGAAACTAAAAAAGAAAAAAAGGAACGGACCTTTGTATTAAATCTGAACTTTTGAGTTTTACAGCAGGTAAAGCTCAAAACAAACAAGACCCAGACGGTACCTCGAAGAACCCAGGCCTCGGCGGACGAAACTCGGACCTCGATAGCACCACGAACCTTGGACTCGATAGCCAAGACCCAAGAAAGGAAGCTGAAATTTTGAAGTATAACTGACGAAGAAGAAAAGGAGGCCGCCGGTTCTCTTCAACTGGGGTGTTTCGGTTGTTTGAGGCTTTAGGAACTAGGTGTGAGGCTGCCGTTCTTTTACTCTCTTCACAGTGTGTTCCTGTCCAGCCATTCTCCTAAATTAATGAGATTGAATTTACATGCCCAGATCTATGCTTTGGTATTGTTGGAAATAGAAAAGAAAATGGTGGAAAAGGGATGAGATGAGCTACCTTCTTCTCTCTTTTCCTACTTTAGGTGATAATAAAACAAATACTATAACTTATTTATTACCCGGTAAAATTGGTGTCGTGCGATCATGCGGTTATGGATTCAAGTCGTGGAAACAGTATAATAGACCTTTGTGGTTCAGTTTTTTCTCGAATCCCGCACATAGCGGGAACTTAGTGCACTAGGCTACTATAACTTATTTATTAAAATATTAATTAAAATAAACCAAATATTTTTTGAAAATTTTCTTTTTCTCTTTATTTTGTATTCTAAAAGTGTGAATATTTTTGTAGCTTTTTTTTATGTATAAATTCTACTAAAAGTGAGATAAAGGTTTAAAATATCAAATTAGACATGAAACATATATTTACACTAAAATAATATAAAATTTAGTTGTGGTAAAAAATTAAGTGTTCACACCCCTTACTAAATTATCTCACTCTGTCACTGATTACAGTAAGAGTAAATGAAATTGCACATCATTTTTATCAAATATAATCTATTTCCTACCTTTTAACGAAAAAAATGGGTCAAATTTTACATGATCAGACCCAAGTAATAAAAACAAAGACACCACACAAGATACAAGAAAATAGCAAGAGAAGGCACTACAAAATGAAATGCCAAAATAATTCACGATTCAAATACAATTCCAAGAACAGTTGTCTTAACCATCAAATTAAATATAAATTAAGATATAAATAACAATCAAAATACAAACAAATATCTAACTTTATTTCCAACCATATAAAATAAACAAATGGATATAGCCACTTTGCACGACCCCCCCCCCCCCCCCCCCCCCCCCCCCCCACCCCACCCCACCCACACACACAATTGAAGTGAAGACAGGAATTTAAGCAATGGTTATATTTGTAGCCGGGAAGTATTAGTTATGGAGAAATAACAATGTCGATATTGTTTATATCCAGATTAATAATGAATGAATTGTTATGGTTGTATTGGCCAAAATACGGGTCGGCCTTGGCGATGACAATAGTCGAGGTCGAGCCCCAGCTCGACCCACGAATGGAATCAGAGACCTTGACTTGGACGAAGTCAAATAAAAATGTCGATGACGGCGGTCGAGCTCCTAGTCGTAAATGGAGAATATTCTAACAGAAAATTCCTCCCTAGTATTCTTTAGGGTTACTTGAGGATTGTCTCCTATATATAGAATGAGATAGAAAAGGGGAAGGGCAACTCTTGTATTTTAAATTTTTTCTAAAAGAGCATATTCATTTTGTCTTATCTAATGACTCAAATACTGAGAATTACCTTTTTGAATATTCTGGATCCAAGAACTCTGAAATCCTCTCATATTGCCTATCATTCCATCGGCTGACAAACGAGGTTTCCAATATTCAACACACGACATTTGGGCGTGTGGTTTTTAGTTATTACATTTATTGTCATTGCATGCATTCAGTTCTTATCTTTACATAACATTTACTGTCAATCATTCTCAACTCAAGAGGTTAACATTTATTATAGCATTATTACTCCACCTGAGAACTCGTATTTTTTCTAGATCTAATAGTTATTAAGCTTAACTAGGATTAGCCCGACGTTAAACCAAATCTATGTTACGAGGCTTCTGCTTATTTAAATCTGTAGCTCTTCGACTTTTGAAACCAATACAACTTGTATTAAATTGAAAATGGTCAGTGTATCTGTTTGTTAAATGGTCTTTATCGAAATAATGTTAGCTAAATATTCAAATTGAAATAGAAGTAACTATCTCACTTTTTAATTTAAAGTTTGCAAAATAAATCATCGAAAAGAAAACCTTTTCTATTGATTCTAAATACTTTTCTACTCATAGTTTAAGATATCAATTTCACTTTTTTTGTTATATTAGTTGTAATACGAGAAATATTAAATTAATAGGTGTTTTGGACTTTTGGGGTGTGGGCTTAAGGTTATTGGGCTAAAAAATAAAATAAAAAAAAGTTGGGCTTGGACTACACTATTTCGGTATTTCGGTATACCAAAATACGGAAATACAAAAATTCAATACCGTATACCAAACCGAATTACCAAAATACCGAAATTTTCATATCGAAATACCGAAAAAACCGAAACCGAAAATACCAAATTAATTTGGTTCGGTTCGGAATTCGGTTTTCGGATTTTATGCCCACCCCTAGTCTGTGGGGATTTCCTAGTTAAAATATGTAGTTTATGTTGGATCTAGCAAAAACTAAGGGAATAACGACGCATACAATTGCTTCCTCCTATCTGCATAAACTAACAATGACATAAAAGGGAGAAGAGAGATTGAAAGCCATAGCAGACGTCACCACTAATCTCTTGGACTCCATCAACGAGGAGGATGACGGGGGAGAATTGAACACCACACCCGGCATCACGACGGAGCAAAACGGTTCATCCCCTCTCCACGAAAGTGTGACCCTCGCTTGCGAAAAAGGTGCTTCCACATCAACCTCGGAAGAGGCACCACCGGCGGTGAAAAGACTGCTAGAAGCCTGGTTGACAAACACACTAAATGAGTTCCTCGACAAACCCGCCCCGGCAACGGCTAGGAACACCACACCAGCGGAGGCGAATAACGGCGAGCACCTGGCTCCTTGCCAAACAGGTAACCCTAACTCTGTGGAATTTGCATATATAAATACACTCTCGGCCATCCCGAGGAAGATGGAGGAGATAAAAAATGAAAACAAGGCGCTGCGAGACCAAATGAAGGAACACTGAGACAGGGTCGACAAAATACCCGGCGCCCAGAAGCTTCTACCTAAGCGGGACGTAGGGCGGTTCGTGGAGCAGCCATACCGTGAAGAAGCCGCACCACATCCAATCCCAAAAACATTCAAGATGCCACTGTACCTTAGAATATACGACGGGACCACAGACCCTGAAGACCATATAGTCCATTACGTCACACCGGTGAAAGGAAATGACCTATCGAAGGAACAAGTACCATCTATACTGCTCAAGGAGTTCGGTGAAACCCTAAATGGAGGAGCCCTAACATGGTACTCACAATTGCCCGCACGATCCATTACGACATTCGAAGAAATGGCCGACAAATTCGTGACTGCACACGCTGGAGCCAAAAAGGTCGAAGCCAGGGTAAGCGACATATTCGCTGTGAAGCAGTCACGAGGAGCGAGACTCAGGGATTTCCTCGCTCGGTTCAACAGAGTTAGGATGAGCCTACCAAATGTATCAGAGGGCATGGCCGTAGTAGCCTTCCAAAATGGGTTGAACAGAATCGGATCGAGAGCGATCAGAAAGCTGCTAAGCAGACTCATGAAATACCTTCCAACAACCTGGGAAGAAATCCACAACGCGTATTGTGCTGAAGTGCGAGCGGATGAGGACGACCTCAACGGCCCAACCCAACGGCTGACGTCGGTCCAAACAGAATATAGAGGAGATCGCTGCAACAACCCCAGGAGGGACCACTACGGTACACGTCCTACACGGGAACGAAACCAACCATATGTCAGAACACCATTTCCACCAGTTCACCACATGGAGGAACCGTCCAAACCAAGCACTGGGACTTTGAGGAATGACAAAGGTATGCCTCCCCCTTTATCCACTCACAATTTTTGCGTCTCTCCTTCAGAAATAGTATATGCACTGGAGAAACTGGGGACAAAAGTGAAGCGGCCGCAGAAGATGAAGTCAGACCCGAACACCAGAAAGTCTGATTCCCTCTGTGATTTCCACCAGGAACGAGGTCACATGACGGAAGAATGCATAGCCTTGCGACAGGAGGTGGTAAGAATGCTCCACCAAGGATACCTGAAGAAACTGATGAGCGACCGAGAAAGAGACAACTTTGACAGAGGACAAGAACGACACCAGGGATCGCCGAAACCACCCTCCCCGGATCGCACTATTCAAATGATCATCGGTGGGAACAATGATGCGGCAGTCAACCACGTAAAGTTCACCACCACACACAAGCTAAAGCGGTCAATCACGCACGAACGGTATGACGACCTCAAAGACAGTATCATCTTCGATAAGTCGTATACCCACGGTTTGACTTTCCCTCACTTTGATGCTCTTGTTATTACTTTGCGAATCCTAGACACTCACGTCAGAAGGATAATGGTCGATGACGGCAGTGTTGCCTGCATCATCCACCCCCGAGTGCTCACTCAGATGAGACTCGAAGACAGAATAATACCTCGCTGCATAACACTGACAAGTTTTAACAATGCAGTTGAACAGACTTCAGGGGAAATAACCCTACCTGTCTTAGCCAGAGGCATAACGTTGGAAACAACATTCCACACCATGAACCAACATACGGCCTACAATGCCATCATTGGGCGACCCTGGATACACGGCATGAAGGACATCCCCTCCAGCCTCTATCAGGTGATCAAATTCCCAACCCCGTGGGGGATATTCAGCATCATGGGCGAGCAGCGCACATCACAAGAATGCTACCACATCGCCCAAGATTGTACCTATACTCAACAGCTGAAAGCAACGGACTCAGAGGCATAGCAATTACCAAAGTCGGGTGCCAGACCCGACGAGCCAAATGACGCCATCAAAGATCCTGACGTAGTAACAGCCGCGGGATTGACGGTCGAACAGCTTGACCCGATTCAGTTGGACAAATACGACAGCAACAAAAAGGCCTATGTCGGCCACAAGCTCTCCGAACCATGTAAGTACCATGAATTTCTAACTAACAATGCGGACCTGTTTGCTTTCTCCCATGCAGATATGCCAGGTATTCCAAAAAACATCGTCATGCACAAACTAAACATGGACCTACTCTATATGCAGTGCATCAAATACAGAGGAAATTCAACGACGCGGTACGAGAGGAGGTGGAGAAATTACTGGAAAACGGCTCCATCAGAGAATCAAAGTACCCTAAATGGGTCGCTAATATGGTCATGGTTAAAAAGAAGAACAGGAAATGGCGTGCGTCGACTTCACGGATCTAAATAAAGCATGCCCGAAAGATTCCTTCCCACTGCCGCAAATCGACCAGCTCATCGATGCAACGGCCGGACACGAGATGCTAAGCTTCTTCGATGCGTATTCATGATATAACCAAATCCTCATGGAAGAAGAAGATCAGGAGAAAACAACCTTCATAACCTATAAGGGGACTTACTGCTATCGAGTCATGCCATTCTTGTAAAGACCCGTGAAATTTCTTAACTAAATACGATGCCCGGGTAGGTCCTCATGTTGTTATAACTGTAGAAATTCTTAAAATGGAACTTTTTGGAGTGAAAAGTACCCCAGGACTTAAAAGATATACTTTTCCATATTTGCGCAGATCTGCGGTCCACTATGCGATCGCAGATCAGGTATGCGGACCGCATAGTGGTCGCATACTTGAGCAGTTTGCTGTCCATTTTGAGGACAGCTATGCGGCCCAAAATGCGATCGCATTTCATGAATGCAGACCACATAGTTGTCGCATTCTTGCACCTATATATTTGCAGAGGGAGTTATGTGGCACACTATGCGATCGCATAAGAGGTATGCAGACCGCATAGTTGCCGCATACCTGGGCAGCCTGCTCCTCTTTTTGGCACAGCTGAGGGCCACTTATGCGACAAATATGCAGACCGCATAACAGGAATGCAATTGCATTCCTGACCGCATACCTGCTTCGGGGCTTCTAATTTTTAATTTTTAATTTTTAAACCCGACCCCCAGCTTAATAAAACACCCATCCCCTTCATTTTAACGACTATCTGAATAGAATAGAGAGAAGTGAGAGTGAGTTCTAGTGAGAGAAAGCCATCACCTTTACCAATTGATCCTCCATCTCTACTCGGGCCTGGAAATTTATCGAATAGGCGTCATCTTCTTCACCATAAGAGGTAAGTTTCCACCCCATTCCCCTTAATTCTTTGATTCTAGTTAAAATAAAACACACATGGAGTTGTTCTTGAAGATGTAAGTTAAGAATCTTTCATGTATGTACTTTGTTACACCCCATGTTTTCGTACGTGAGAGTACATCGTAAGTCAATTGATGTAAGCTC